>LIAE01006578.1:7132-22511 GCA_002287525.1 Diploscapter pachys | reverse complement strand
ACTTCTTGGGTACCACCCCCCTTTATAGAAAACTCGATTTTTACGAAGAACGTGTCATATAGGTTTTTAAATGAAAAGCATAAGATAATTTAACCTTATCGATCAATTGAAATTTTAGGCGTCAACAAGTTCCTGAAGGACATTTCAACGATGCTCCGAATTCCTCAATACACTTCACGATCTTCTAAATTCAAACACAAACTTATGTACATTTTCGGTAAGCGTGACAGTTTTTTGGTTACGAAATGTGTTATTTAGGTCCTAATGGGCTTTACATTCGATTTTCCTGGACTGTTTTGTGTCCTTTCATATTATCATTGCTGCTCATTGCGTCTGTGGTCGGTTACAGGTCGTTTTATGAGATAGATCTTTCAAAATTATAGATATTCAGACGAATCAAATTTGCGGGTATAGATATTCCGATTCTTTATGAACTAGTTGCATGGGTTGTGATGGTCGGTCCTTTGCTTGTCATTCCTATTATCGCGATCATTCAAATCAGACAAAACTGGATGGAAGGAAAGGTGCTGATTTTTTATTCTGTATCTTTTAAGCAAATCGATTTTTATAATTTTTGAAGAAGAATAATTCTTTAGAACATTTTTATAAAGATTCTGAATAATTATAAAAGAATTTTCCGACTATCCTAATTTTCAGCCATTCTTTGGTAATCTAATTTCATATTATGATTCTTTTTCTGTACTCTAAATCAGGGACATCGACTCGGACCCAACTCGAAATCCCCGGGTCGGGTCGAGTTGAGCCCAGGTCGTAAAATTTTGACCCATCAATGTCCCTTTCTAAATACATCAATTTTCAGACAACTCGATCTCTGTTCGACTCGAACAATTGGTGTCAGGACGACGTTGGCAATGAGCAGTTCGAATTCGTCGAACGAAGTGTACGTCCATCGACTAGGAGAATTCCTAACAGGGAAAACACGTACATGGTGAGATAATCTATTGATGATTGTTGTCAAACGATATTCTGTTCTTCAGTACATCGATGCAGTTTCTCGAGGACCGACGTCTAAATCGCGAATTCACCCAATGGAACAGTATGGGTGGAGGACGGGCAGACTCAGGGACTGGCAGGTAAATAAGTTTTTCTTCTTCGAAATTTTGCTTTTTGAATATAAATTCTTCTTTTATTCAACTTTTTATATTCATTATTTAGAAGTCTTATGCAGTAGTGCATGAAGTAATGAAAACATCAATTTTCGATAAAATTTTCTTCTAAAAATGTATTTAACAACAACAATACTAAAACTCAATTATACTTATACAAAACGCCGTTTTGCAGATAGATAATTCCCGCCAAGAATCTGTAGACTCATTTGCATCGAAAAGTATGTCTTCTCAAAAGAGCACATTGGGCGGTGACTTTGCCCTATTTGGATCTCCCCCAGTCTCGAATGCATTCCTAATTTCTGATGCGGTTACAGTTCGGACTCGACCCATTCGGCAGGCTAATGTCGTTGAGGTTGGCTGAATTTGCACTTCATTCTTTCAAATTTTGATCGAAAACGATTCTATTTTCATACTGCTAAATCACAAGTATGAATTTTTGGCAAAGATGCATGTCGAAAAACGGAGATAAAATTGTCTTCTTCTTTAATCATGAAAAAGTTGATCTTCATTCTTTTCACAAGTGATTCCTGCATATGTTTTTTCCTAAAAATTTTAGGAAGACGTAAAAGTCGACGACAAGATAGTCGAAGTGGCAGAAGAGATTGAAAGAAACTTGAAGGAGCCGAAGAGAAAAATTCACTCAGAACCTCCGATTCCTGCATCGCCCTGTCCGCCTCGACGACATTCTCCCTGCAGATCCGAACCACCCATTTGTCAGGTTTGAATTATCAATTTACCATGAAAATTTCATGCTCGAAAGGCATTTGGAAAATTGTAAACGTGCAACTTGACGAAATAGCATGTGGCGGGTTGGGAGAGAATAGAAAAATCACCTTCTTTCAAATATTTTCTTGTCAATCAAACTGTAAGGTTGAGAATTTTTCGAGTTGCTGCTATAGCATGGAAATCGTCATTGAATCCTCACTAATCTTTAGCCTCGATAAAAATTGAAATTCGTATCGGCTATGCATAAAGTTATCACAGAAATTTCTTTAATTGAAGAAAAAATTATTTTCAGAGTCAACCACCTCTGAAATCTATTCGATCAATAAGCGAATCAGAAGTGGAGTGCAGTAGCAATAGCGATGAAGATGATAATGGATCTGAGAGTACGATTTTGAAAGGATAACTTATTCGTTAATTGCATTATTAGAAGGCAGGCGTCGTCAACGGGTTACGGTAGTTCGTCGTCACCCTTCGCAAGACTCGTGGGGAGCAGCTGCATCGATGGGCAGCATCTCGATCACTCCCGTCGACATTCCCAGACAACGGTCACTTAGTTCTATTGTCATCGATGATAATAAGGTCGGTCAACTTTTACTGCTTTTTAATCTAAACCTAATTAACTTTTTCACTTCTTGTCATGCCTGAAATTTTCGTATTTTAAAGATGGGATAATATATTTGTATTGGAGACGACTTGTATCACAGAGAGAAAGGGCTTATGCCAGAAATACAAATAGTCTTCAACATATAATTCTTTACATCGTCTCAGTCGAAAGCAATTTTAAAGTAAATTTGCTGGAAGTTACCATGATGTCAAAATATGAAAACATCCTAAACAGCAAAGATAAAGCTCACTGAAAATTTAGCGGCCTCGATCTAGCGGTCGTGTTCTATCGCAACTAAAACGACCCGCTCCGATTCAATCACCTAGTAGTAGTAAGCAGTGATAAACCAGTTATGCATAATTTATGACAAAATTCCATTCAGCTATGTAAGTTACGGGTTATTTATTCAAAGTTTGTCAAACGCTTCTTGCACTATTTTTTGCAATAAAAACAACTTGAATTAACGCACCCATAAATTTATTTAAATAAACTCGAATAAAAGTAAAACGACGTTGAATAAAAACAAATTTAACAATAACTTTAACTTTAAAATTTAAAATAAAATCATCGGATATAGGGAAGGGATGGTGCCACATGACTTGTCGAAAATCGAATAATTTGAGTAATTATAAACTTTGAAGATTAGAAATAACAACAAAGGTGCTTGAAAAGAATAATGAGTGGTGGATAATGATAAAATGTAATGGTGTATTTGTAAAATTGCAGTATAAGCTGGTCGAGAAGAGTAATGATAAATTCGAAGCACAAAACCGCGCTAAACATAAAATTTGGTTAAAATATAACGACGAACTTGGCTATTTGTGCAGCATCCTGCACTTTTCGCGATTTTTGTGTTGGATATTTGAGTTAATTGAGTTTCCTCAGTCCAACTTTAAATTTGTCGGATATCAATCAATTTTGAACTGATTTTCGATAAATTTAAATTTGGATAAAGAAACATCAATCAATAAATTTCATGATGGTTTAGCCTGATCTTCTCATCCTCTTGGTGTAATCATTGCATAAACTTTCACATTTTAATAAATGTGCGGGAAAGACTTGCGCTAAATGCAGAACGCATGACAAATTCAGTGCCAGTTTTAGTGAACAACAATAAAAAATAAAAGTAAACCAGAAAAATGGAAAGGTGGAGGGAAATGAGGAACAATTGGTGTTCAACAACGGAACGGAGCTGCCGATAATGCCTGGGCTAAAATAGTTAAACAAACTGACAAAAATCGTAAATTCACTAGAAAATCCATATTTGGCCTGGCATTTCATCATTTTCTACTCATTGTTTTTCGAGTTTTTTCGCTAGCTTAAAATCCTTATAAAGCTATTACAAAAACAATTCTCTGAATTGCTGAAAATCTACCAAAAAGTGATTAATAGAGTTATTAATTTAAGGGATAATAAAATGGTTATCCTCATCTGCTTAATCCTAGCCTAGAGGCTAACGTATACAAGAGCTAGGGGAAAATCCGTCAACGAAGCGATATAAGACCATAAACAATTGAACGTCTGAGATAAAATGAGATTTGAACTTTAAAATGGAAAATAGACTTTAATTGGAAGAGCATATGATTGAATATTGAATGAGAATGATAACAAAAGACGTGCTAGGGACGCGCGCATAGCGGCTCGCACAGAAATGGAACGAGACACCGAGCGATCGAACGAGAGGGGCGGGGTTTGGAAAGGGCGGCAGTGATCGGGAAAGAAACAACAAATGAAAAAGGAAAAGAAGTGACTGCATGGCTGGAAACGAAGAAAATATGACACTGAAAGGACAGATTCTAGAGTGTTCTCGCGAGTTTTCCACGTGTATAGCAGTGATCATCTATGTCTTGAAAATAGAAGAAAAAATAAAAATTATTGTCACAAAAGTGCAAAGAAATATTTGACTAAAAATAGGAGCCTAGCCTATTTTTTTCTTTTGTTGCCCTAACAACTTATAGAATATTGATAAATTACCATATTTGGCTGCAACTTTCAGGATTATTGTGCCCATTTTAGAATCAGGATTAGAAGATGCCTCCAATTGATAGACAAATATTGTTTTTTTTTCAATTTATAACTCTAGCCTCTGTCCCAACAATGTGTGCTTGCTTACTAAAATCTTACGTAAAATTCTACTATCTAAAAACAAAATTAATGGAATTCATCTAGAATTGAGAAGTTAGAAAAAGACTGTTCGCTAGAAAAAAAGGAAAGTGATAAGCGAAGAGAGATAGATTAGAGGGGAAGGACGACAGAAAGGAGGATAAAACGGGATAACAATTACTGATGGCTGCATCTTTATCTAGAAATAAGGAAATCTTCTCTACGATAACAACGTAAACATGAATGGGGGTTTGGGGGGATCATCGCAGATTCGAGAGGGGGACACCGGTGGATGGATGGATGACTGCATGGCTGACGGTGATTAGATCACCTGACCAGAGGAGCCTGAGCCGTTAGTGGGCTTTCCAGAATGCGGATCGCATCGAGGATGGTCTGGAGAGAGCGATTTGCGTTCGCTGAAGGACCATTGGAACTGGCCTTGGAATTGGGGTAGGGAGCTGACGAAGTGAACGCAGAGGAATGACGAGAAGACAACACAGATGCGGCTGCAGAGCCGAGCAGAGGCTGGGGAGAGGACAGGGTGACGACCGCGGGCAAATGACCGCTCACATCCACGGAGATCGGGGTGAGTGGAGTCGGACGAATCACCGAGGCTTCTCGTGGACTCCCAGATCCCTATAAAGTTTCTATTGGGCTTCGTTTCGTTTCGAATAACTTACGCTATTGTTGTTGGTACTAGGCGACAACGTCTGTGTCTGAGCATAACTCTCCTTCAGCTGGTTGAGTTGCTGTTCCAAATAGACTCTAGCAGCTCGCTCCCTCTCCAGAGCACATTGCAGTCGATCGATCACTTCTCGACTGCTCTCGTCTTCAACGGCGTCTATAACTATCGAATAATTCCTTCATTTTTATTCTATCCTTACATTCAGTTCTGGCCTTCTTCCCACCAGCCCCTTCCCTGTCACAGAGCAGTCGCGTTCTTTCATTCTGCAAGTGATGAATCAGATCGGCTGTCTGTTGGAGAATGGCTGCCTTCGACAGTTTCTCTCCCTCCTGCAAATGTTCCTATTCATTCTCTGCTAACGTGCCCTTCCTTCCTACCTTCCTAGGCAGCAGAGCTCTGAGCGATTGGAATCCCGCGTTGATCGACTGCATTCGCCTCCTCTCGTTGCAATTAGCGATTTGTCTTCGCAACTTTCGATCGGGATCAGTCGATGTCGGCGAAAGTGAAGACGCATGACGAGATGGTGGTCTAGAATATTTGTCGTAGTATCATTGCTTTTCAATTGACTCGAGATTTTTGTCCTAGTACATGAAGAGACGAAATATATCAAAATTTCTAAATTGGATGCGCTTCAGATAAAAATTGATCTTTTTTTTTCTAAATTCTGCACAATAGTTATCTTTTAGAATTGAACTAAAACTTGGAAAGGCTTTTTAAAGAAGTAAGCTTGCCCAAGAAATATCTAATTTTATCGAGTTCAACGACCTAATGACGAGGAGGTATTCTTTTCCGGAAATGCCTATCTTTTTGCGCTCGTTTGTATGATGTTCCACGTCTAGAATGATCTCCCAATCAGTTGACGAGTCTGCCTCCTACCCTGTCCTCCTCCTTTGCTTCTCACGCCATCCTTTCCCTTCTTCTTCCTCTTAGTTTTTCTTCTGTCAGCTGTTCATTTAACCTCGGCATGTGTTCACATCTAACCCTTTCCCTTTCTTCCTCTTCTCTGCTTTCCCGCCTTCCATAAAATTGTCAAAAAGAAAACTTCAAAACAACATATGGGTGCTGCGTATTAAAACAAGGCTACTCAAACTGAATTCGAACTGTCATGATCTTTTCTCGTTCAAAATGAATTTCAAATATCCTAGAGTGAAGATACAACTATAATGATTGTCCCAAAGAAGAATATCGTTAAGTCTACATTGCACTTTTTGCTTTTTTGAAAGCGCATTGAATTTCGAAGCGAATAGCGTTGATAAATGAAAATCATTTAAAAAATTTTCTCTTCAAATCCATGATATATGAATGTGAACATTTTAAGAAGAAAACGTAATTCATTTTGCCTATGTGTTAACTGTAAAAAAAAATTTGCGCAATAGTGAGAAGAATAGATTTAAGCCGCATTGTCAGGAATTACCGCGAAAATCTCTAGTCTGATTGTTGTATGCAAGAATAGTCTCTTCTGCTGCCCTATGTCCTATTGTTTACCTATTGGAGTGTCTATGTGCCTCATTTGCAGTAGCCATCATTTGTTGATGTCTCTGTTTGACGTCTCCCATTTTCCAGTCCTCGTCGTCCACATTCACCATCATCTCCTCATCTGCACTCTCTGATCGGACCATCCTTCCTGCAACCCAATCCATTCTTATCTTTCATCTCATCTCCATCGATTTCTAGCATAATTCATTAGCTGTTACCATCATTTGAAAACTTCACCAGATTCTGGGCTTGGTAGCAGTAATAAAGGATGGAAAAAGAAAGGACTTTTTCTAAACCTTATACAACTTTTTTAACAATGATAGGCTAGGGTAGGTCATGTAAGGTCAACAGACCAAACAGTACTACTTGACGAGCTGATCACTTTGAAGCAACATATTGCCTATCAAAAATCCGACCCTTAACCCTATACACATAAGCCTTGATGACATCATCATCGATGAAGTTAACAAAAGTAAAAGAAAAAAAAGCTGATGAATCATACGATAGATTTCCAGCATCACCCTACCCGTTCTTCTCGATTAGTGCTGCCCACCCGGCTTCTCGTTTGGCGACGCCGCCCCGGGGTTACCTGAAAATGCACAAAATAGGAAGATGCAAATGGCAATTGAATGTGAACACGAAACAAATTGGCGAAGAAGACGGCGAGAATCAGCGAATTGCCCCAGAAAGTGAAGATTATTGCCAGCTGATAAGAGCACTAGCAATTCTTGGAGGGTGATGGAATGAGAATGGAGAATGGTGCGAGAGGACAGCTGATAAGAATGAAAAGAAAAGACCGTCGAGGATTGGACTATTCCTTGAATTCACTGCTCCAGCAGCAATTTTCGAATGAACGAATAAGGATAAGGATACGACTATGATCTGCACTCTCCAGACCAGGGATGCACCGTTCCTGCCCGTCCCTACCACATCCCTTTGCACTTCCTTCTTTATCGCCTTTATAACTCTATCATCCAGCTTTCATATTAATTTCCGATTGAGCTGAGCAGCTTATATCGTGGAATTATTGCAGCAAATCGCGTCGAATCCCGATTGGTCAGAGAAATCGCATAGGACAACGCACTGTTATCCAAAGATGCGTTTTGTTGGACTTTTAGAGATTTGCGGTAAAAATAGGGAGATTCTCGACTTGGCAAAAGGATTAGTTCTAGTTCCCACGGCTCGGGGATATTAAAGACGAGGAAGAAGTTGAGGAGGGGGTTACCGAAATGGAGGAAAAAGGTGGCATGATATCTAATCATTGGCATTAGCTTGCAAAAGCGCGCATCTCAAATTACTGCTGGGTGTTTGTAGTTGCATCGAAACAGGGCACATAATCGACTAATCATCTGAGCCAATCAATGCCTTGAGTTGAGCCAAAATCTAAGCAAGGAAAGGAACATTAGCCATCAGCAAAATGTCGAAGAGTTTTGCACGTTTCCTGTTGCGCTGCACTGCGTAATTGCATCAATTGATGCATCGCCAAAATAGGTCGACCGGCTAATTTCGAGAGGGCACATTTAGAGATTCGAGAATTCGAAATCAGAATCACAAAAGACGACTCACGAAAACATGACGATGATTTTTGTAATTAAAAATCGCTAGAAGTAGAGCTGCAAGGATAGTAAATTAAGAGAAGGCAAATATAGACACCTCTAAATGGACAATAGGGCAAGGGAAATTAATCCTCGAAAAAATACTCGAGTAGGAGCTAAATATGTTTGCAGAAGCGCGAAGAATGAATTAATATACGAATTGCAGAATGTGCAAAGAGGCTAAAGCGGCACTAATAATAACTAGCATTTGATAACGAAATGGGGAAAGTATGAGATTGGAAATGCGGCGGAACAGGTGATTGCAGGAAATCGAACAAAACAGAACAGAAAGGGAGCAAGTAATTGGGAAAATAGGGGAGGATTCGATTTGCTGCAGGCCAGATGACAAAAAGAAGAAAAAGAAGGGAATGTTGAAGGCTGAAAGGTTGCAGCAGAAGCTGTGCAGGCCGCTGCATCAAACAGAAACAGACAACCAAACACACAACGGCTGATTTTAGGCCTGGGCCTCGGAATATGCGGGGAAGAAAGGAGGGGAGGGGAGAAGAATGCAGAAAGGTGAAGGGAAGGGAGAGGACGCGTGGCGCAGCCTGCAGTCAGCAGAGAGCGACTGTCCACAATACAGCACACCGACACACGCATTGCAGTCTCTTCTCTCTGACTGACTGACTGACTCGAACGAGACACGCAACGCGTCTGGCTGATGCGACGCGGCTGCAGGGCAAGAGCCAATAGAGGCAGACACGCAGAGGACAGAGCTGTTCCTTCAATAGCCGTTAGCAAGCAGAGAGGAGAGGGGTCGGAGGTCTTTACCCCTTTCCCTCTCTCAGCTGTTACGCACCGCTGTGCCTGCGTCTGTGCATGCCAATGACAAGTCAGCAGCCGGCAGTCAGCTGTGTTGCCCCTCTGCTCCTTTGCCCTGCTTCTGATCTGCTACTAACTCGTCAATTCTTCAAATACTCGAATGAAACTGATGGGTGTTAAAAAGATGAGGCCGAAAGGTTATCTTCGCACACAAAAAATAATCTCCAACTTCGCCAAATGGAACTCATTGTAAACCTGCGATAAAATGTAGAATAAATGAAGTTTATATCATTCTTGAATCACCCTAAAGTGGGAGATCACCTTATAAAGAATTTCTAAACTTTAGAAGAATATAAACAAAAAATCATACGATGATTTATGAATAAGTTTCGTATTAAATCTAAGCAAAACTTGTACTAACTGACGAAATGATAGGAAAAAAAAGCTACAGACCAAAAATTATGACGAATTTTTGCACATAATTCCTCCAATTGAATTTATCCCTAAGCTCTAGCTTATATTATTAAAAACTTTAGTTAAAAATCTGAATTTGCAAAAGAAAAGAATCATTTTGTATCTGTTAGATCTTCTTGAAATTTCCAATGATTAGTTTCAATAAAAAGTTGCTACTCTTATAAAATCCTACGGATGAATTTTGTGATCTTTTTGAAACTTCATTTTCATAAAGCTAAAAAATTTAGTCTTATCGCGCGACAAAGACGATTTTCAACCACGAAAATAAGTGATGATCCCAATGAACAAGTATTATCGAAAATTGCGGTTTTAGCTAAACGTGGATTCCTGGGAAATCGAGGATAATCGGGATGAATGCGGCTCTTGTACCAGGCTGCTCGATCAGTTTAATTTAACTCCAATGCCTGTAGTCTACTTATCAGCTGATATCGTTTCAAAGCAGCAAAACCCGATGTCAAAAGTGATCCTATCTCTTCAAGAAACCTCCGTTTTTTGCGAGGATAATTCGTAGCTTCTGATTAGAAAATCTTCGATTCTAGACCTTTAAACAGGAAACCAATTCATTAAGGGAACATTGTTGAACAATAGTTACAAAACTAGCTATAAGCTGAGCTCACTAAAATATCGATAAATCGTAACATTCTGCTGATTAAATCAAAAATTTTGTCTTGTTATTTTGAGTCAAATAGAATCGCTTTAATCAGAGTCGTCGCCGGATCCGTCCTCCTCGGCACGGATTTCGAACTGAAATACACAAATTCTCAGAAAAAAATAAGAATTACATCTTTTTAGTTTTTTAATAGTTGAATAAAAGTTAAAATTGTGTCTACTATCATCATCATAAGTTTTGGATTGGGAAACATCAGGAAAATGAAAAGAATTGGTAACAATTACAAATCGCTTTAGTACTCACTAGCTAATAATAACAAGGTGCCGAAATCGTGCAATATCACTATTTGAATGTTCTAATACTTCATGTTTAAGATCATTGTCAAGTAATGTTTCAAAATTAATCTACCTGACGCCACCACTCTTCAGGATCGTCGAAAGAAATGATTTGGAAGAGGAGGCCGTTGGGAAGGACCTGAATTCTCAAAATCGTCAAATTGCATTGAAATTGAAGATGACCATAGACATCTATTATTCGTTTTTAAGCAACTAGCTTATTTTTCACTTGTGATGAAGAAAATCACTGAACTATGAAAACGAAGAAGACTTACCGCATACAGATCGGTATTATTCTGCAATTTGAGCTTGACAGGCAATTCATTCGCGGGCCTTTCGATGTCCCAATTCATTTCCGACCCGCTCATCGTCAACATCGCCCAGAAACTGCAAATTTACGAGGGTTCGATTTGAAAACAACGATTTCTCTATGAAAATCTGTCACGCATGTGAAATTATAGAAATTGCGCAAATTTGTTAGATGCTTAGTGCAAATGAATTCAAACTCATTTTGAGAATAGAATATGAAATCTCAATCTTCTAATGAACAAGACCTTGAAGAAATTGAGTTTTCGGCATCCTAATCAGGAAAAAACTCACGCAATAGTGACGTCCCGAGTGACTCGTGGTCCTTCGATTATGTGCTGCAGTCGGTCGTAGGGAATTTCCACCTGAAAATGTTTATAATGAATGAAAGTAAAAGATTGAGTTGAATGTATGATATAGAATATTCGATTTTAAGAATAAATAAAAGCATTCAATCAACCTGAAGTCCGTGCTGATTTGTGTTGACGAGATAGTAGAAATCGTTGACTCCCACATCGTAAAAGAATTTATCCACACATCCAGTCATAGACAGGTCGATTTGCAGCCAAATCTGTAATTACTTCATGTAACAAACTAGAACTCAACTTATTCAAATTCAGATGTAAGGGAGAGTGGATAAAGTTTAGATATAATTATTCACTCATCACGGCAGTTTCCGTCAAAATTCAATCGGAAAAATAATTATATGGAAAAGATAAGTTTCATACATTTCATATGGACTACTGTCATCATTGCATGCGAGACTTTTTCAAAATCTTGTAGGAAACTGATCCAGAACAGGGATAGACAAAATCCCGTATGTCTCAGGAAAATTTTTAAAATTTTTTCCTTGCAGATTCCGCTCTCGTTTTCGTTTCCGAGTTTTCAACGTTTTGATTTTTTTTTCAGACATAACTAGAACACAAGACATTAGTCTTGGACTGTCATACTCTAGTGAATGCATGACAAAACAGATTGAGCTGAAATGAATTGATCAAACCTCGACGAGTCCAGCGAATCCTCTCATCTGCCCATTGAGAGGATGGATCTCCGGGAGAATGTAGTCGATCATGCTGATGGCCACGTGCGTCACATCCCGCTGCAGTTTGTGCTTGCATTTCTGGCTGTAAGCGAGGGGCACCACGTGCAGACGCCACCACGTTCCGAATGGAGGAAGTTCCGCAGGAGGGGGGATTCTGGAAGTACAAAAAAATGTTCCTCCTTATCGAATAAAGTATCAAAGCGTACTGTATTTTACGACCAACGCAGATTTTTCAACTCAAATATCATCACACTAAATGCTCACTTCTCCGCGAATAATGTTGTCTGCGGCATTTTTAAGCGCTTTCTATCATACTCTCAAAATACCCCGACTTTCTATCTGGCAGTTGGCAAAGAAAAATGCGAAAAATAGCAGTTTCGAAGTGTAGAAGGGATAATTCTATTGTTTCAAGCAATTTTTAGATCTACCCCCACTGTCTGCGAGAAACCATGATAGTTCCGATCTGGCGAATTGGCGTCGACAGCAGACAGTAGTTGCGGCAGGTCTGCACGACGACAGCGGCACATTCCAACTGAACATACTGCTTATTGCGTTTTAAATGATTTACAGGAGTTTATGGATTCTTGCCACTCATTTAAAAATCCTACATTAAGATTGCCTGAAGACAGCTAAACAATAATAAACTCAGTGGGTATAGCTTCGTCATTTACTTTCCCGGCAATATTTTATCGCCAGATGAGAGAAATAATATGCTTCGCGTTGTGATGGAAGGACGAATAGATGATTTTGCAAAAGAAGTGTTCGAATTCCTTACAATTTCAGATTCATTCCACCTCCAATGAACGTCAGTCCTGACATCGATTTCGTCCGAGCAGACGAAGCTCATCGAGATGTCGAACCCGGGATAGCCCACAGTGCGAGAGGGACGGTCGCGGAAGACAACCTCGCGTCGAGTTCCGGGCAATCTGGGACTCGCGAATTTCACCTGAACAATTAAACGATCGTCAGTTAGAGAATACAAAATTCGGCTTTGATTTCAACGAATTTCAGCAGTTAGGAGCTTCAACTTTGAAAAATCTTGCATACAAATTCGTATATCGCAGATGAAAATAAGTAGGCAACTTGGAAATGTCGCAACATGAAGGAGGTGTGTAGGATGTGAGCGTTTTTCTAACCTCCTCACCTTGAACACATACGCGGCGTCGTGACATTTCCAAATCATAAACAATCAATGAATTTTGAAACCCACCGGCTCTCTGCCACTCATTATCTTTCGAGTTTCCCTCGATCTGTCGTGTTCGTCAGAATTTCCATTGGGATCGTAGTCGATCACACCGCGAGTCGAGTCCGCATCTCCTTCCATTTTTGTCGAGGGAAAGTCCTGAAAAAAAAATTAAAGAAGGCAGATTTGCAAGAAAATAGCGAAAATTCCGAGGGCAGAGATCGAAACCTGAATTAAAAAATACAGGGTGGAAAATAAATACTGTTGACAATTTTACAACACCGTTTGCATAAATGACATCGTTCTTTTATAATTTATTTTTTATTTTTATAAAATCACTGTGCTTTAGTTGTTTATCCGAGTTTAAGACGTACTATTTATAAGACCCGAACAAGGCTTGGCATTTGTGCAAAAGCCCTTCTATCGGAATATGGTCCATATGGGTTGATAGGGCTCTGATTCCCACTCACAAAAATGGGATCATTTTGCCCCACCCTCTAAAGTGGGCAGAGCTATGCTAATTTGAAAATCGCGATTTATGCAAAAAGTGCTCGTTAGATGGTACAAAGAAAACTTTTTGCTATGAAAGATTTTCGAAAAATTATGAATGTTGGATATTTTTATCATTTTCGTGGGTCTGATCCATTCAAACCTCCATACCGTGTGTACCATAAATAGATAACCATGAAGTGTCTTCACAAAAGTTGCTCAGTTTGATGAGCTCTACCAATTGATATATATCTTGAATTTTCTTTTCCATAGGCATTTTCGAAAATCCGATTTTTTCCGATCCTACTTCGGATCGTTTTTTCGGTCAACTGGCCTGATTCAACTTCGGATTTTTTTCTATATGAATAGAATGAGCAGAGCTCGTAAATTATTGTGTGAAAGACTGGAAGTTAATACGCAGAAGGAAATGAGAAAGTTGACTTTTCCACTGGGAATCCCATATTTTTGACATTTTTGCACTGTTTTTAGTCGTAACTTGTGATAGAAAGGTCGGATCCGAAAAATGTTCGCACCAATCGACTCGGCTCGTCGAATTGAACAATCTGATATAGGGTTTCGGGGTGTCGGGATGACTTTTGAAATTTGACCCCGGACCCCGGTACCCGATCCTGAAAACGTCGGAAAAAAGCTCGGAATCATGGTTTTCAGATAGAATATAGTTAGATAACACTAAAAACTCTAAAAGCGACAGTTTTGCCATTGGTCACCCCCTTCTCTATAGAGAGTCGATTCTCTCACAGGCTCTGTCTTAATCAAGCTCTAATACTTCGCAAGGTGCCACAAAAGACCGCAACTTGAGAGAGTATGTAAAAAGTGGAGTCTATGCTTACACTCTCCTAACCCTACGCTTTCAAATTGCCAAATTGCGACCTTTCGTAACACCTTAATTCGCATTCGATGAGCGCCTTATAGGCATTATTATTTGAAATGTTATCGATTATAACAAATCTAGTGATAAAACATAAGTTAATCCCTTGATAATAAATGCAAACTTGTATATTGCAAACCATTTTGTCCATACATAGGTGCTGTTAGATATCAATATTTTTCACTCTTTAATTATTATTTTTCATAACATTATGCGTATTTTTCATTCAAAATACTTCGTAATAAGATTATTTTCTACTCTAATGATTGTACAGTCAATTTTAGATCAAATAATAATGCAAAAATGGTCGTTGAATATAAAAATGGTGTGCATTACAACTCTGTTAATATTATCTGTGATTGTTATTGAATCTCAGGACCCAGGTACGGAATAAATATACCGCATTTTCTCTGATATTAGCCCCCTCCAATCGAAGTTCCGGGGCTTCTATTAGAGAAAATATTGTATGAAAAAAATTATGATCTATGAATAACTTGGGTATTCAACGAAATACCATTTTTCATTGTAATTTCGTTTCGAAAAGAAATTATTTCGAATTTTACTAGAATTGGCTGATTCTTCATTCTGAATTCAATCATTTAGAAAGTATAATGGTTTCACAAAATTGTTCTCTAAATGGTTGCAATTTAAAATGGCACCCAAATTTCACATATCAAGTGAGTAATTATTTATTGTTCAAAATTTATCTCCTGTCAGAATTTGTAAAGGTTTGTAGCCAAGCTTTTTCAATCAGGATTGCGCGAAATTCTATTTTTTACTCTTAGAAAGCGAAAGTTCGAATTTAAACATTTCGATGTTGAATTTGACGCTTGCTTTTTTTCGAAATCAGAGCCGATGTATGAGTTTTATTCCAAAAATTTCATAAGTTGAAGTTTCAAATTTTAATATTTCGAAGTCGATATTCGTAGACCTCTGATTTTAATTGAGCATTACGTTAAAAATAGTGTGA
>LIAE01006577.1:454-52008 GCA_002287525.1 Diploscapter pachys | reverse complement strand
ACTGACTAAAAAATAATAAATGATAAAAATTTTGGGACACTAATTATGCACCAACCTAATATATCTGCACATGCAAATGCGATATCAGTTTAATCATGCAAAACGAATAGTACAGTTATAATTGCTATTCAGCATGTAAAATTTATCTTCTAATTCTTATTCGGCAATGATATCAGACTTTTCTGCCTGATAATCATACAAATCTTCCTGTATGATATACTGTCATTTATTCCTCAAATTTTATCATCTTGCATTTTCTCCGAAACCTTTAAAAATAGCAAAGTGCAAATACCGAAATATGATCCTGCTAATAAAACTTACACAAAATTCTGAAATTACGATATTGAATTGCATGCTTAGTTCTTCATCCTTTTAACAGAAAATAATACTGCCGAATAAAAAATATTCGAATCGAAACTGAGAGGAAAAATTACAAACTTTGCTAAAAAAAGTATAATGTTCCACTAAGCTTGCACATTTAATACTGAATTTATGTATTGAAAGTTGCAAAATTGATCATTTTGCGGATGATAAAAATCAAATCTGTATCTTATGAAAAAATACTGAAAAATAAAGGACTGAAAATAGAGAAATAAGATCTGGAAAAATGTATCGCACAAAATAGACATAAAAATGATCTCGCTTTATCATTTTAGGAAACTAAATAATCATTCCGCTTTGATTAGCCTATCCAACCACTCCCAAATGCTAGTTTCTTATGATTATCATTGATCTCCAAATTTATTTGTATTCTCTAATTACGTGTAAATTATTTATGATACATTAGGAATTTGGAAGGTGAATCTATACAACTTTTCACTTTTTATCGAGTTGCTATAGTAATTTTATCTTTGGTATAAAATACAAACCTTATCTCTTTCAAATATAAGTAGTTTCAGCCTAAAGTATATACCCATTTATTAATCAATTGAAATATACTTTGTTGAATGATACGATTTAATGCTGAGTGAAGAATAAATAAAAGGGACAAAAAGCGAGATAGAGTTGGTCAAGAGAAATAACGACTGCTTTTTGATTGTAATTGATATCTCTGGGATAGCATCACTGTTTAGAGAAGGAAGACACACTGTTTGGATGACCTAGTTCTGACCGGAAATGCTATTCCAATTCCAAAGCATATTTATCATTACTTTCTTAGTTTTCCAATGCTCTGCTCAATATCAGGTAATTTTCCAGTTCTTTCTAAAAATGAATAGACATAATCGAATTTTCGATTATTATCAAATCATTGAAATATCATCAAATTCTTACAAGAAATGTCTGTACAAAATTCCCAATTTTCACGCATTCTTCTTTTTTAATATTTTATCTCACAATCAGCCAATCGATTAGCGAAAGAAAAAGAATTGTTGCATCATATGGAATTACGTCGTCTATTTGATGGTGCTGCGGAATTTGCCAAATTCAGCCAACCTGGGATTCTCTGGATTCGCGGCCTCTGCCTTCCTGGTACGATGAGTCGAAATTCGGGATTTTCTGTCACTGGGGCGTCTACTCCGTGCCTGCCTATCGGTAATTTATGGCATAATATGTTTATCTTTTAAGTTTGCGATGCATTTATTTATTGTAACTCTTTTTCAGCAGCGAGTTTTTCTGGCAATTCTGGAAAGGCGACAGCCCGGATCCTGATGTGGTTAGCTGGGTGAACAAGAACTTCAAACCTGGATATTCGTATGCAGATTTCGCAAAGGATGTAATGAGCTTTTCATTGCACAAAAGAAGTCTATTTGACAGGAATTGATTATTTAAAGATGTTTCTAGGAAATGCTTCGAGTTCGTTGGGACAAAACTTCTAAGATTTTTAAACAGAATTTTCAACGAATTTCTCACCACACGACAATAGATCTTTCGAGAATTCTTCGAATAATCATCTTGAACAAATGATATAAGCTAGAGCTCTAAATTGAACCTAAATTTATTTCTGAAACAAGAAAATTAAAAATAAACTAAAGATTGTTGCAGTTTACGGCAGAAATGTTCAACCCAAAGCAGTTCGTAGACATCGTTCAAGCGTCTGGAGCGAGGTATTTCGTCCTCACCACCAAACATCATGAAGGGTACGAACGAAAAAGAGGAAAGTTGGCAAAGAATAAAAATTCAGATTTACGTTGTGGCCAACTCGGACTTCGTGGAATTGGAATTCGGTCGATATTGGCCCGAAAAGAGATATCGTTGGTATGTCCATAGAAAATTACTCGAATTCTAATTGCTGCACATTTTTGGAACAAAATTAAACTCCTTATCAGAATAAAAATCGAGTCTTACAATCAGATCTTTGTATACTCTTTTCATTTCTAAAATGATCGAGTCCGTATTTTTGATAGGCAAATTTCGTTTTGAATGAAAAAAAAACAATTTAGTATTTGAAATTCGATTGAAATAAATTGAGGCGTGAGTCTTATTTTTATCTAGAAAAATATTTATCAAATTTGTGTACTACACAAAGAAAAATGCTATTTATTTCACGCCGACATCATCGTAACTTTAAGAATTATAAAAATTCACTAAATCTCCTAGAAGCTTGCGTGTATCATGTTGTAAATCATACTTATCGCATTGTTCTGACATGTCTCTTTCGAATAAAAATTGTTCGCTTATTTAAATATTCAACTTATTATCAACCAGACTAATTGGATCTTAAAAGTGACGTTTCGAAAAAATCCAATCTTCTCAATTCAAGGTGAACTCAAAGAAGCGTTCAAGGACACGAACATTCATTACGGACTCTATTTCTCTCAATACGAGTGGTTCAATCCGATGTACAACGATGATTTGAAATACAATACAACTGTATATCCTGAGGTAAGCTGAAAACTCAAAACATTGTTGAAGATCGATCAATTCAAAAAAGATAAAGATGTAAACGTAGATTCGTAAAAATTAGCAGAATATTTTCAACCGGCTTGATTATATTTACATGGCTGAAAATGATCTGAAGACAAAGTGAAATTAAAACAATGCATAGCTTGAATATTCGAATTTGTGTGTGTGTCAGACTTTGTTTTATTCGACTGATCTTTGATAATAAAAGTCAAAATTCCGATTACAACTTTACAATTTACTGCGATTTTCCACAATGAAGCGGATTCACATTAAAGCGGCGCCATGTTGAGACAATACGAAATAATATGGAACGGGGAACTAGTTTTAAAGCCTTTTCCATGCTATTTTGTAAAATTCAAATAATTTTATGTTTACTTCATGAACTATTAAATTTTTATTTACGTGAAAATGCCCATAATGATTTCAAATCAATATTTTATTCAAATCAAAAATTGAGATTCGCTTATTCCTCTCGTAAATAGAAAGACAAATTGATTACTATTACACTCACCAAAAATCAGCTAAAAAAATTCAAGAAATGCCGAATTTTAGCATTCATCTTACGCCAAATAAAATAAACGTTTCCTTAGCCGTCTGAAAAAATATTCGGCGTGGTTTGGATGCATTTTTCGGCATTCTTAGCGACAATTCTTTGGAAATGTTCCCAACTCCTATACTCAATCATCTTTCTGCCCGTTTCTATAAAAAGCGCTATACAAAATTGTTTAGCGTCCAGCTAATTAACCTTATCAGCAAAGCAGTTGACCTTCGATAAAAAAAATAGATGCAGTTTTGATAGCAAAATGTGAGGGGGCTACTTATGGGGAAAAATTGAAATGAATTATTGAATATGAATCACTCCAAATCGGGATATATTTCAGCAAGTCACTTACCCGCAAATGCTCGAACTCGTCAACAAATACACTCCAGAATTGATTTGGTCAGATGGAGACTGGGACAAACCGGACGAATATTGGAGATCGAGGGAGTTTCTGGCTTGGCTCTACAACAAATCGTAATGTTTTAGCTAAAATTTGATTGAAACTAACACAACACTAAGTCTACTTCTCATTAATAATTCCAATGCTAGGCGATGATTCTTATAGGTAAAAATTAGATCACTGTTAACCTAGAGCAGTAATATTTTTGTCATTCTCGTTAATCAGATTCTATTCGAAGTTCTATCTAAAACTTGGTGCTAATACGCATTGTTTAGCTAGTATCGTTTGAAATAATTGCTTGATACTCATACGACAATTTGAAAATTCCCTCCTTTTCATGCGTTTTTTCGCTTTATTCATTAAGAAATGATGACAGTGGAATTTCAGTCCAGTCAAGGACACAGTTGTAGTCAACGACAGGTAAAGCATATTTAGCTTAGAAAAACTTCTAAATGAAGAATTTGAAAAAAAAGACTGGCAATTTCAGATGGGGAGCGGGAATAAAGGGGAAGCACGGGGGATATCTTACATTCCATGATCGTTTCAATCCTGGTAATCACAGAATTCAAAATAAATTATCCGCAACTAAAATTATAGGGAAGCTGATGAAGAGGAAATGGGAAAATTGCCTGACACTTGACAGAAAATCTTGGGGAAACCGGAGAAACATGACGGTGAGATTTTCTACCTTTTATAGTGATGAAAGATCAGCAATGATAATGCAAGAGATATAGGGTTTTGGAAAATTAGAAATTGTTTTTTAAAACTATAAATTATAAGGACTCACTATCATCATTATCGCCTTCTCTCGATAAAACGAAGGTTTTATTAACTTTAGTTAAATTATTCATTTAGGTTTAGAACTTTTATTTGATCAAAAAATTCTAATCTCTAGAGTCTAGACAATAAACTATAGAACCGACTCAATTTCTAGAGTGACGAGATTCTATCCGTTTTCGAAATCATCCGTGAAATCGCTACGACAATATCATGTAACGGAAATATTTTGCTAAATGTTGGACCAGACATGCACGGATTGATTCCGACCATTTTCGAGGATAGATTGAGGGAGCTTGGACCGTAAGATAACATTGTTAACGTTCGTTTATATTATTGAAAAAATATTTTTAAATCATGACTATTGCATAGTTTGCAATTCTTTACAAAACTTTCAATGAAAAGAATAGTGTGGAAAAATCTTTACGCTGAAACGAACTCGAAGGCCTTTGGATTTTGGATCATTAATTCTTTCCAAAAATAATAGATATAAACGATGAAACTTGTGTGATATTAAACTTCAGACATTAACAGTCCAAAAATTCATATAATAATTTAGCTACAAAATCATTGTTTTCATTTATGATTTCACTCTAGTTCCACGACTTTTGCAGCATCCTGTAGATAGATTCCGTTTATCAGTGTGCAACTGCGTAATGCACTTGTTCATTTCTGTTTTTGTAAAATTTCCAGTTTTTTTCATTTATTATCAAGTAATCTGACTATAACAACACATAATTGATAGACAAAATTGAGAATTTGGAAACTCTAGGTTCCTTAACACCCACAGTGAAGCACTATATGGGACGAAACCATGGATTTACCAGAACGATACTGTTGGAGATACCTGGTGAGAGACAGAACTATGCTTGAAAACTTCTCGATATTTCAGGTATACGTCACGATATCGAGATCAACCAAATGACAACGTTTATAACATGCAGATCGAGGGAGAAACGATCATCTATGCCTGGGTCTTGGATACGAAAGGCGGAAGCATCGAGTTGAGCCGCGTCACTGCAACTGCAAAGGCAAGTCTCAGCGAATTTGAGAAGGAATTCACTCGGAAATTGTATACCAAAATTTCATATTCCAAAAAAGAATAAATTGGCCAACTAGAAGGGAAACTTATCATTCTATTCTCCAGATGCGCAACTTCCTGTTCTTATATTGAAGTTTCATTTTAACGCACACTATATCCACCAATTTCATTTTCTATTTTCTCGAAAAAGAGTGCGAAAATAAAATGAGTCTATTTTAGCTGTCATTTGAAATCTTCAGAACCCTTAATTTCAGACAAAAATAACGGTGATGTCGACAGACAAAGTTATATCTCCCACTGCCGGAAGGACAATTTCAATAGCAAGTTCCGACATTCCCTGGAAGGATCTGCAGAGGAGGGACGTCATCATTTTCAAGATCGAATATGCATCTAAGGATAATGTAAACTTAATAAAGTGTTTCATAAATAAATCACTATCGTATTTAGCATAATCCACTGAGCGGTGATGAGCCTACGACAATATCCAGGAAACACTATTAGAGTTTAGGGAAAGTAAAAAATGCAAATACGTCTATTGAAAACCCATTTCATATGAAGCAATATAACGCCGTTTTTTTTTTTATCAAATATCTGTGAAATAAATGATATCTCAATATATTATTATTATTTCGCCTTTCTCTTCTTTCATGAATGCAATTTTATGTTATAAAACAACAAACAACTTTGCTAACTAAATTTTCGTATTCATTTATGATAGTTAGCATCTAAAGATTCGATAAAAATATTTGGAGCCATAGGTAGTAAATTTGATGCATCTGACAACAGATAATAAGTGCGACAATAATTTTTCCGCACCCTGTAATTATGGATATTCAGTTATTGATGATGGTGAAAGTAGGAAGATATATCGATTATCAGACGATGAACGGAAATGGATTGAAATCGGTGAGATTCCAGAAAGACGATATTCCTTTGGAGTTGCATCGCTGAACGGAAGAATTTACAATATTGAGGATGGAAATCGTTCATTTTGTATGATAAATAATGTATCATTATATATTTAGCCATTCTAATGCATTAGAATTCTGTCTGTGTTTCGACCTCTCAGCTCCAGTTAACAGTCGAATTTCTAACATTGCTGATATGAATTGTGCAAAAGAAGATCATTCGCTTGTTGCCACGAACGGGAAATTGTATACAATTAGAGGGTATTGAATGATAGCCACGTCTAGAATGATTGGCACTCTATTGATGAGGAACTGAATAGGAAGAGCGCAATTTTCGTTATGTAGATATCGAAACCATTTTTATTTATTTTTCGATTTTTATTATTTGTTTAGCTTATTACTCGATATACGTGAAGATAATCAAAATGGCAAACCTTAGTGATTTTTCAAGCCCTGTAAGTTAAAGCTCAATTTTTCATTTGATATCTTACATACATTTACGATATATCGTTAAGCCTACTGTCTGTCCACCCGAGTCTCTTCAATTACTGGTTGCAAACAATCAAGCTATGATGGAAATGAGGTGAAATGCGGATGATATAACGGGGCATTCTGAAACGTGAAATTGCATGGGATGAACAGTTTAACGCGCGAAATGCACAAAAAATAAATAAATAATAGTTTATTTCGTGCAGTTCTACTTACTTTCAGCTGAAACATACATGCGCATTTCTTTTTTCCGGGGTATTTTACGAAATTAATTATTAGCGATGAACTTCGCAGTTTTTCTAAATAATTTTATCGTTTACTGCCTTTCAGGGAAAGTCGCGAATATCCTTGGTTTAAAAAATACATTTTTCTATTAGTTCTATTATGTACACTTCTTTTGGCCGGTCTTATTATTCTAGCTTTTCAAAGTCGGCAGGATAAAACTTTATTCTATCGTAGGAATATATTTCTTGTATGAGCGAAAATTAATTTTACTATTTAGTGCCTTATAGCAACGGCAAAATTTGGGAAGGAAGAATTTGTCTGTTTGATTCGCATACTAATTCTGTTGAGCGGATTGCGAATTTTACTAATCATTTCTGGCCATGGGAAGTTGCAACCACAAAAGATAAAGTAGATTGTTTTATTTGGTATTGCCAGTTTTTTTTTTGTAAATTTTAGATTTTTGCGATTGGTTGGAATAGTAAATCGTCCGAAATGTTCGATTTGAATACTCGACAAATTTCAAGAGGTCTTATCAACAAATCCATGAATGATCGATTCAAAGAATTTTACAGGTCCAGATCCTCCTGAATGGCGTGACTATGCATCTGTGACTTATTTCAAAGACAAATTGTATTATTTGGGCGGAGAGGATCCTAAAACAGGGGAAGATACGAATCGAGTTGATGTAAGAAGACCGAGTGAAAGCTCATAAAATAATTTATTCAGGTTTTAATAGATGGGAGATGGCAAACAGGACCTTCTTTTCCTCTTCCAATTGAACAGGCTCAAACAATAACACACGATGAAATTTTATACGGTCACATTATAGCATATTCATTATTGTAATTGTGGATATTCAGTTATTGATGGGAAACAGGATAATAAAAAAATATATCGATTATCAGACGATAAACGGGAATGGATTGAAATCGGAGAGATTCCAGAAAAACGATATTCTTTCGGAGTTGCATCGCTGAACGGAAGAATTTACATAACTGGAGGATGGAAGTCGTTCATTTTGCATGATAAATAATGCATCATTATATATTTAGTCGAAAAGCATTAAAATCCTGTCGGTGTTTCGATCCCTTAGCTTCAGTCGACAGTCGAATTTCTAAAATCGCTGCTATGAAATATGTAAGATACCATCATTCTCTTGTTACCGCTAACGGAAAATTGTATGCAATCGGAGGGTAAGCTGAGATTTTGCATATCTTTATACGAAATATTTGTTAACTTAGATTTCAAAAACCATATACAATCCGTACTTCAATCGAGGCATACGATCCACAAACGAATAAATGGCGAAAAGTTGGAAAAATGAACATAAAATAAAGCTTGATTATAATCATCTCAGATTTCATATAGAAATTTTTTATTCAATAAAATGGAAAATAATAATTTAATTTCAATGCACATAATACAGACAACTCACGAAGACGTCCAATAAAGACGCTGAAAAATTGTAACTCAAATAAATAGTCTTCAAAATATTTTATTGTTTATGTTGTATGAACGAAATCATAGCTATGATATATCTCTCAAAATCGGATTTTTGTCAGCTACTATATTTAAAGGCACAAATTTGTCAAAATATTAGAAGTCAGGTCGCAAAGAGTTTATGACAATCATCCTATCGAGGTCTAGTTTTTATTAAAGTCGTATTATATTCATGGAGTGTGATCAATCACGTTTTATATTGCTTGGTGTGCAATTAAAAATTCATCAATCACTTTGTAGATGTGCTGCTGTCGAATTTCAAAGGGATGAAAGGGAATAATGAGATAAAAGTTAATTGCCCTCGGCAATCAGAAATCGGATCTCTTTGGGCCATTTGCATTGACTTTTCGACCTCCCCAATTGACACCCGATTGTTCGCTGTTCCGCTCTGTTTGCATCACATTCTATACCCCATGTTCATCGACAAATTGGATGCAAAATAAAGTCATTTCAAAATTACCGAGTATTTGTTTAACGAAATTTATAATTAAGGATATTAGCAGAGCAATGTAAAAATTTGAATGCAATATACTACAGTGCATTGCGAAATATTTGAAAATCTTTTATTGGAGTGTCAACTTTATTGCACTGCCAAAATCTCTTATTTACAGTGTTCAACAATGGTTCCACTGTAACTGAAGCTATTATAAAGCTGATAATCTTCAGAAAATGATATCTAGAAAACTTTATACAGGAACTTGTTCAAAAAATATTTTCACCTCTTAAATCGGTAAATCTATGAATGAGATTGTGTTTGGCGATTTTATTGACATGTTGATTTGCATGTGCGGGTTCAGTTGGCTCCTCTCCTCCCTCTCCCCTTCTTCTTTGTCCGTTATCCACGTCTGCGTGGTCTTTCAGTTCTCTTGCACTCGTTGACTCCACAACTGCTAATTATTCCGTCAAATTCCGAGTTAAATGGCAATTACTCTGTCTATGTGCCAGTACGCAAACCTAAACCGTTTCATCCTTTCCTTCATTCAATGAGCGAGTCTTTGTCTGGTAATCATTATAATGCTGAATTTCATTCTCCAAAACGAATGGGGATTTTAGCGGGGTAGATATAAAATTAGCACTGAGTTTTCTTGTTGCCTCATGTGAATTTACAAAGTATAATTTCTCCCTCCATTCTACTCCGACATACATGAAAACTTCGTAAGTTTTTATGATGTCAGATATTTTCTTATAAAACTCTTATGTTTATTTCTCATTTTTCTGTTCTATCACAATTAAATCGACATTTCCTAAAAGTTGCAAATTCCATAATCCACGTCAACGCACCGCCATCATTCCCTCTCTGGGAATTAATTATGTCCGCTATATAAAAGCATCGCGAACCCTCCCCAGGTCGATTGCCTTTCAAAACAATAAAATCAATACCCAACCGATTGTCTTTTTATTATTCACACAGCTGGGGCTATTATTTTGATACTGGAACATTCGGAAGTAAGGCTAGGTGAAGCGCGATCAGAATAGTTGTTCCTGCAAAATCATTCACGGATATATGCCACGACTTGCAAAACAACAATAAACTATGAAAGATAATCGTCAATCATAAATGGAATCTGTCATGCCACATGAAGTGTAATTGCTCGTCTAAGTATGATGAACAAAATGCCAAATCATGTCGAGCCAGACGGAGGGAGCATTTGAGTCAGATTCAAAAATATACAGAGGGTAGATCGCACGACCATTCTGATTTAAGTCCTCCCTAGGTCAGTGTCGAACTAAATTATTTCTAACTTGGTCTAAATCATTTTCAGAATTAGACAAATTTCATATTCAGTTAAAATATTGACAATGTTTAAACTTTAAACAGTTTGATATAAATTTTGAACAAAATCCGTCAATCTTTCGGCAAATTCATAATATAACATTTTCATGGTTTTTAGTCACTTCTTCGAACTTAAGAAAAGGTATCAAGGTGTATTTTACTTCTAATACGATACAGAATAATTTCAATCTCTAGAAATGCGAATAAGGCTATTTGCAACGAGCCGAAAAATTCAGTAGTCATAACTTTTTATTGCAGAAAAAATCGTTTCTAATGGGAAAACTCAGTAAATTGAGTGGAAATGACTAATCCTAATAATCTCGGCCTTTTTCATAATTAATTTCTTTTTTCTTGCCAGCTATCTGAATCTAACCTATTTGCACATTTAATCGTGATATTTAATTTTTCTGCAGCTTTGTTTTGCATTTATATGGCGATTTCTGTGATGGCCTTTGCTTTTTATGTTTCCAGTTTTATTTCTAATTAGAAAACTGCTCGAAGAATTCTCGAAATCTATTCACTTTGCACAACTTGAAAATTAAAAATGACTAAAAAATGTCTTGAAAATGGTAAGAAAGAGCCCCTAATTTCAATTTCGGTTTTTTTTCTGCAATCTGAATCCAAAATCGGTGCTTTTCACGACTCGGAACGGGAACAGAATTGGCCTCTCGTTTATGCCTTGTTGTCGGCTCTCATTTTGTGTTCTTCAATCTCTCCGAGCAATCTACTTGGGATTTGTTTTATGACCGAACTCGGAGTCGGAACTGGAAAAGCAAAATTCGCTGTCTTGTTTGGTATCTGGGCTTCGTAACATTAAAATTGAAAAGAGCGTCGAAGACGAACAGATTGAAATTGGAAACGAAAGCCATTAGAAGAAGGGAATGGGAGATCGACGATGAGATAGATGCTGAGGGGTTGTTGGATGGGAGATGGACAAGTAGCCCAGTGGAGAATGAAGAGCATCGCAACCCCCTTCTCTTTCTCTTTGCAGGAAATCCCTTTGATTTAACCGCCCATTCAACTTTCACCCATAAAAAACACTAAATTGCCTATTTTGGGGATGTTTGGACTATTTTAGGGCGATCATGCAAGTTTTTCTGAAGAAGTGAACATTTTGCATCAAGAATAGCATGCTTTTGCAACATCTACAAGCGCACAAAATCCACAAATTTTGCACATAAATTTTTCAAAAATATCTTGGAGAGTCAGTTTTGTTAAAATTTCCATAAATGCGTTTCAACATGCGAGCGAATGCATGTAAACATAATTATTTGTGCAAATCCTGCTCTCCTTTCCAAAATTAGCATTTGCAAGTCTCCATTCTCATTCTCCATTTTCCATGTATCATTAGCATCTCCGGAGCAATTTTGCAGGAGCAGCTCGGCAGTGCCTGCTCTGGTTTCTTGACGAATTTAGCTTGCTTTCAACCTCTTAATATTTATGCTCTCTCAATTTTCCCTATTATTCGATTTTCTAAATCTTTTCGTCTCTTCATCTTCATTGTCCTTCAACACTTCTGTTTAGACAATAATTTATATGTCCCTCCAATAATGGCGTCGAATCCCTCATTTCTCCATTCTCTTCCCCGCTTCATTCACTTTTTTTTTCTTTTTATTGAGCGTCCGCCGAAATTCTCGTCAGGAATTATTTATTTCCAAAGTTTGTTATTTTTCGGTCAGAAGCATTCTTTCTTCCTGTAAAGTTGCACTCTTAGCTAATTCAATTATTCGCTTCCATAGCTCCGTATTTTTCTTCTTTTATTTGATGGTTTCCGTATTTGTTCGACATTTGTGGTTTTGCGCGCCGATTGTAGGATTATTCATCAAAGAAAAGACAATAAAGCAAAAGTGCGATTTGGTAAAACTAAGAAAAAATACAATCTTTTTATTTCTAAAACGACTCGATGATTATTAAAACGACGAATTCAGTAGTTTGATATTCATCGGAACTCATGATAATTATTTTTTTAATTATACCTCAACTTTATAATTCAAATTATGCAAAACCAAACTCGCGATATTTCTCAGAAATTACGATTGTTAGATATCAAAATACAATATTTTTTCGCTAGGTTTCATTTATACCTTCAAAATTTCTGATCCTTCTATAAATCCTAAGATCATATTGTTTAGCAAATAAGATACGCATTAGTGTCCGGTAAGAGTTCGACCGGAGTTGAGTTCATAACTCGATGCACGATAATTCTATGTAATGGAAAAATAACTTTTGGATAATAGTCTCAAAGTGTTAATTGTAATATCTCAAACAGATTTTTTCCGTTGACATAACCCTACATCGCGTTATGAATTCAACTCCGGTCTGACTTCGTTCGAACATTGATACGCATATTTTAAAATTAGTAAGCCGAGATACCTCGAATTAGTCTCTTTCTAAAATGGACTCTTTTCTAAAATCTTATCCATTGATTAGATTATGTACATAAAATAACAGTTTCAACAGTATGACTTTTTCAAACTTCAATAACTTTTCGATTTACATTTCTTTCCTAATTTCTTTTACTTTCCCAGGCATCTACTCTGAACCTATAAAGTTTCACAACTTCGCAATCTTTATTATTGACCGTTTTGAGTCCTTCGTCACCTATTATGATGATCTCATTGGCGCAGTACGTTTGATGATCTCGGACAATGCGATCACAATCACCGCAGAGAACGAGAAGTGACAAACTTGTACGAGAAAGTTGTTGAGCAAGTTGGCCAATGGCTAGACAACTTAACAGCTCAACAGTCAGCATGTAGTGAGAAGTCAAGCAATACTTCTTCCTTCCCCTCTCTCAATAGACATCTCGTTCTCCCTGCTCCTCTCCTCATTCCTTCCTTTGTCTTTCCTCTTTCACCGACCGGACTAACTTCTTTCCATTTCCCTTGAAGGCGGCACTGCACATTTTTGATGCATATCCTATCGCCTGCCACTCTGTCCCAGCACCTCTTCGCAAATGTTCTGCTAACTGTTCATTCTCCTTGTCTGTCTCACATCTCTGCTCCTTTCATAACTTTCGTCCAGAATGATCTCCACATGGGAGGTTTACTTCTCAATATCTCTACATGCGAATTGCGTTGAAAAGTATATTTCGAGCCCTTTTCTATATCTTATGCAACATTCAGTTTTTATGGTTGGGGTGTTTCACAATCTGAAAATGTCCCTCAACAGATAAATCTTAATTGCTGATTTTGCTCTAATGTTTGAGAATTTTGTACATTTTTGTCCAATTTCCTTTCAGCTTCAGCAACACAACTCCCTAACTTATTTCCTCGCAAAATGGTCAAATTCCGAAAGTTCAATTTTAACCAGGAAATAGAAATCCACCTTACTGTAAAAATTTTCTCTTTTGCCTCTAATAGTTCTTTTTCAATCGACACCATTTATCGATGGTTACATCTCAATTTTGTCCAATTTTCTCATACCGTAACATGTGAAACAACTTGTTCGCAACCAGGTACAGACTAGAAACAAAGTTGTGCGCTCTAGTTGGTTCTATTTTATATGAATTATTCCATCCCTGGTGAGTGGCTATCAAATTTATTCATTCTTTCGAATGCGACGAGCAAACAAAGTCTCAGTCGTAAAATAAAACAATGCGCGATTCATCGATTCATCGGCATTTGCACGCATATATATGCGTTTATCGTTCTTAAATGAGAGATAGAGAAACCTTCTTCTATAAAACTACAGTAACGAAATAGTGAAGACATTCAAGAGACAAAGACAGTCGAACTATACTCTAGCTCCTTGAAATTAGCATAATCCATTGTTCGAGAGTGCACGTCCTCGATCCCAATTCTATCGTTTGATCTCTGTCCATCTCATTTTCTCTTCTTATTTCCCTCCGGCACATCTCCACCACTTTTAGCCAGCTCGTCTGCCTTGTTGTCTCTTTTGTCTGCGTCCCTCGGCCGTTCGTTTCGGTTCATAACCTCTACGTCTTTTTCTTTGCCCGACAACCAGCCGCGTGTCGTATTCCAGTATTCCATTCCAGCCGTCATAGATACCATTTTCTTTTTCCCATTCTGCTTTCCGGTTCTTTTTTCGTGTTTCGTTTCTTGGGTCTTGAACCATTGAAGTTGTTGCGCCAAGGAGGAATGCGTGCAATGGGAGAGAACAATGCAAATGTCAACGAGTTGAAAGAGAAGAACGAATGAGATTAATGATGAAAACAGGTGAAATATTCGATGCTATTCCGACTGGTCTCTGAAGATTCGATGGTTTTCGACCTGCATCGAGAAATTTAGGAATGCCTGCGCAAGCACCTAGAGAGGTGTTTGATCAGCCGAATACCATGCGCAGAGAAGACTGCGCGATAAATAAGGGAATTCATCCATGCTGTGATGACCGAAGTCCAGTCCAGCATGGATACGCGAGCCAGTCTCTTTCGCTGTCAGTCTTCTACGTAAGATCTCACACACCATTCCACACTCATTTCTGTCCTGAGCGGATGAGTCGCTGCTGCACCCTCCGTGGGAATGTCTTTTATCGTTCAACACTTTCTTATCGTCTTTCTTCGCATTTGCAATCTCTCACGTGGCTGATCTCGATAGAGAATCCAAAATTAACGACTGCAGAATTATTCACCAGAAATCTTTCAAAAAGTTCCACTTGGGGATTAGACCCAAATGCCTGCATTTTCTGCTTGAATTTCATCGCGACTTTGGTCAGTTCTACAGTGATTGCATCATCGTGTGCAAGATGTTTTTGAAAGCGTACGCGCGCGCGCACGAAAAAATCTGCTGCCAAAATATTTTCTCTGAACAAGTTGTGAATTGAATCATTCTAGTTTTCATTACATAAATTGAATCTATTTTGTGAAAAGTGAGATGAAAAATCGAGCAGATGATGGCAATATTCACGTGAAGCTGCAATTCATGAGGCACAGGGGTGAGCAAAAATAGATTTTGAAATTGTATGAAAACGAAACTCTAATTTTCGTCCACCCTTGAATAAGAAATAAACTTTATATATTATTTTTTCAAATTTGAATGTGGATTGTCTAGTTTGATGGAGAAATAAGAAATACACATTTAAGATTTCGAAAAGCATAGCCAAAATCTTATTTTTACATCAAGAATCAAGTACTAGCAGTTTTTTCATTGCTCCCTCAAAGTATCTTTAAGAAAACATAAAACGAAGCAAAATCGGATATTTGTCGATATCACTACCGATCTTCACAGATCCTTTGAATAAGAATCAAAATATTCTTTCGGAAACCTTCCTAATAGAACTTTGACTGTTTTTTTTTTCAAAATTTTCTCAATATGAAAGTCGTCTTCGTAATGCTAATTCATTTACGTTGTAAGCCTCTTCAATGATAGATTTTCTTTGCAACTGCTTGGAAATATCGGTGCAGGCCAAAATATTCCCGGATTTTAGGATAGGAATAATATTTTTCAATGCTATTCTTCTTTGTGCTGGGAAATACCTTTCATGGAAAGCGGAAAAATCTGTTAACGTCATCAGCAAACCAAACAAAGTTAGCTATTTTATCTCATCGCTAGACTTGCTGGATCTCGAATAGTTATTTGTTAGCACAGATGGGCGATTGTCGCGTTCTTCAGCTCAAAAGAACCTAATTTGATCTGATCACGTCTAGTGTGTATTCTAAGCAGAACTGAACGAAATTGTGAGTACTAGAGATTCACTTTCTCTGTCCCGCACGCTCTTTTCATTATTTCTTCTTTCTCCGCTTCTCCAAATTTCGATCGTAGCGAAGACGAAACGAAATGCAGATGAGCGAGAAAAAGAGAAGGAATGGAAAATGCGTGAAATGCGTGTGATCAGAGAAAACGAGGAACTACTATTCGAAATTTCGTTCAGCCTTGATTGTCAGCTCGTATTGCATGATATTCCTTCGGAATCTTCCTCAGCATCACCCCGAACCTGGTTGTGGCTCTATTTGTCGATCTTCTTGTATCTCATCGTCTCCTCGTATATTGTCTCTTCCTCATCTTCCTGCCTTGTCATGTTTGATCAGATGGGTCAATGTCTCTGTCTGTCTTTGTCTGTGACTCTGCTGCTTCACACCTCTGCGTCTCTGGCCGTCCTCTCAATTGGTTTGTCTTGCATCTCTGATCTCCTAAATCAGCAATCAGCTCTTGTGCAGTTACATCTTCACCCTTAGCTTTGCTCAGTTTGTCTAGCATATCATCTCTTTATCTCCCTTCTTTTAGTGTTTTGCTCAAATCACTTATTGTTTTCCATTCTTCGTAGCTCACACATTGATTTGCAAATCTACTGTACATAAGTAAACAAACAGACCTATAATACGATTTTTAATCCGCGGTTCATCTAAACAAACTAAAAATTTTCATATAAATGGGTAGTCGTCTGCATTTTGATTTTCTCATCTCTTTCTGCTTCAATTTCTGGCATTTCCTGATTGCCACATTCATTGCTTGTCTCAGAATCACCGCTAATTTTGTATTCTTCTTGATTTTCTTTGGTTATGAACAATTAACATATTTACACAGTCAATAGGCTCTGCTTTCTTGTAGTAGCGGGATGCTACAACCTAATGCTGATGATTAAATTATTCCTTAAAATCTACTTGGAACTGCGAAAATACTTTAAAAGATACTAAATTTTCGATCCTTTGATATTATTACAAATTCATTATTGAAATGTTTCAACATAATCTTTAGCGTTCTTTTTTCCAAATATCGATGAAGCCATAACTTTGTTAAATGTGTCAAAGAGCATGGAAGAAATCCTACAATTGCTGTTGACAATAAATTTATATGTATCTTGAGATCTAAATATAATTTTCGTGGATTAAGTAGATTATGACAACCTCTATCTTCGAACGGACTGGTCGATTCTTTCTTTCTAATCCTATTTATTCAAGATTAATAAGCAGTTATTAATTTGCTCTACTTGTTAATCGTGTTGCGTCATAATTATTCTTTGGTTTTTCGATTCATTCCTATGTTTCGCTAAATTCGCTGTAATATGTTAGAATTTCGTTACGTGCAACTTATCGCTTTAACTTTCGTGTTTAGTGTTATTTTTCCTCGAAATTTATCTGATTTAGTTAAACTTGGCATATTCGTATAGTGTTATCGAATTCGACTATTGTCTCTTGACTAGTGCTGGATTTTTCTATATCCCATTATCTATGCTTCATCCCATTCCATGGAAAATCATGATGAGGGAGTCATAAGAACGAACAACCCAGCCTAGAGGAGGGTGTCAATTTGCTCGTTCCTCACAACTCGATTGTTTGCGTTAGGTGCTCATCGTTTGTCGAGTCTGCGAATCCGTGCACATTGCTGTAATGTTCTTTGTCTGGCTGACTGCGAACTCGAAATGATGAAATCGCGCAGAAAAACACGCAGCCGAGTGACTGGTTGTGGCCGGCCAAACTGGCACATAAATCCTCGCATCGCAAACCAGCCTTCCCTCCTCAAGCACAGACGTGAATGATGGCCGAGCACAACCGCCTATCTGCCAAGGCTTATCTAACTATATTCAATCAGACAAACGCACAAACAGATCGAACCGATAGATAAGCGATATAGCTCAATGGAGAGAAATTGAACCAAAAATAAGGCAGGTGTTAGTGCAGCGATGTTTTTCCCTCCAATTCCTTTCTTTCCTCCACCAATATTCCCTTTGCTAATACCCGAACGTCCTTTGCCTTGTGCCTTGCAAGTGAGACATAATCCGCCTAAATTTATTGGTCAATTTTGATTCCCTTCTTTGGAAGAAGAGGTTTACAATGTCTTTATTTGTGGCTCTCTCCTGCATTTTTGCAGTCTTTGATCCTCTCCCCATAGTGCATCCTATTCTGTGTCAATTCAGTCCGCGAATTGTTACCCCTCAGCATCCTCTGGTTCTCTGGGTTCACTTCGATCGTTGCAAAACTTCTTCGCATTCGTTCCTAATTGCACCCATAAAAAATAGCGAACATACAGCGAGGATAGAGGGCAGTTGCATTATAGGATCACGGCGGATCAGAAGGTCGAGTTCGGGGAATTAGTGCTGAATGCAAGTGCGGGAGATGAAACATTTGCATGGTATTTTGAAGAAAAATCGAAACAAAATGTAAAATGATGCACTCGTAAATTGATCGTTTCGAAAACTTTTTTTTTCACTTCAATTTCAAAATAATGATGCTGTTTTTGTTTCTCTTCGGATTACCGTATTCACGCGATGACTGTAGAAACGCTTTGTGAAAGAAAGAAAGAAAGTATTGAACAACGAAGCGATTAGCCGTGCAAAATGCGCACCAATTGCGCATAATGTCCGCGCAAAAGCTGCCATTTTACAAATGACTGTTCTTTTTATTGTTTTCATTTCTTTTCGTATAGCTTTCGACTTTGAAATGATGTCGCATACGTTTAGTTTAAAGAAAATGAGAAATAGTATTTATTGCAGATAACTGTTGAATTCTTAAGTTCTACTTCCAAAAATGTCGCGGTTTAAAGTTAATTTTCTCAGATATTCTTTGAAAAAAACTGTGTAGCTCAGTATAACTTTATTACTCTAGTGCATTGCGTTAATCGTGACTTCATGCTTTTCTGGTTTTATTGAATGATTAATTACAAATGAATGAGCACTTTTCGAGAACTCAAGAAATCTCTTCATCACTGATTATACGACAGTTTTGATCAATAGTAACCACGCAACCAAACTATTTACTGAATTATCGAAATCGCCTAACCATACAAAAAGTTTCCGCATCTTCATAGCGCCATTGAGATTCGTTCTTTTCCAATCTCCATCCAAAGTAGAATACTCTCTCACAAATTACACAAAAAAGCCATACTCCATCTCGTAGAATATCAGTCATGTTTGCATACATTTACAGCAAGAAGGCAGTCCATCTGTCATTTTCCTATTCCAAGTAAACCATATCTTCTCTGCTTCTGTTTGTTGGTAGACCCTTTGATATTTCATGCACAGGTGTGTATGTGTATGTGTGCGAGTGACCGTTCTTGTCCTTCTCCAATTACTTTGATGCCCCTCTTTTCTGTATCTTGGCCTTGTAAGTGTAAGAGAAGATGTCGTCACCCCTGACCTGCCCTGGCCATTAACAGCTCATCTTAGTCCATCTCGTTCGGTTGTCTACTTCCCCTTTTACGGCTGTGTTTTGTGAATCTCCCTAATCTCATATTGGGTGATCTTTTGTTCGACTCGCTCCTGTATTTCCACCTTTCGACAGATCGACAGAATGCAGAATGTGAGAAGACAAAGAGAGTGCAGTGCTATTCTCTTCTGGCTGTGTTATTTGCCCATCGAAGAGGATTAATTACGGTCTATGTATGGATGGTTGGGTCGTGAAGAGAATGGGTTGGTGGACTGGGCTATGCACTGCCTCGATGAGAACGACTGCACTACGTTCGATCGGCCCGAGCCGCAACCCCATTTCCAATTCCATCCATTCGATTCAACCGCGATTCCTCTCCATTTTCTGCCCATTTTCGGGGTCGATACTCTCTTACTCTTCCATTTTTCTACTCACTCTACACTCTACTCATTTTCTCCTTAGAGTTTGATTTTTCTAGAAATAAAATCGCCAATTTATTATTTCGGCTTCTTTGTTGACACTAACGTTCTGCATAAATCTCCAAATTTGACGAATCAAGATTATGCTTTGCGTTTTCATTTTTGAGAGCAAAGCAGAGGAATCTTCTAGTTACTAAAAATGACTAAAATCTGCAATTTATTATTTTTCATTCGAGAAATGCTTTATTTTCAGGATTCAATAAGACGCTGCATTTCAAGAAAATAATTGCTCAAAAGTATTTTGATTTTTTGCTTATTGTCTATGGTTTTTTGTCTCGTGTATTTTGCCTACAATTTTGCTTCTGAAAGCCGAGACGTGCTCAAATTCCGACAAAATTTTTATCCAAGATCGCAAAATTTCTTGAATTTTTGTATTTGGTTGGAATTTTAATGTAACTTTTTCCCTAGACATTGGTCCGTGTGAAAAGTTATCGAAACATGTCTATAAAGAGTTTAGAATTTTACTCATTACGTTTCAACAGAAAAGTTCGCTATTAATTCAGATAACTTACTGTAGCTATTGAATATATGCGTTTTTATAATGTAACATTTCTTGTACCTAGAATATCTCTAGCGACAAAGCGAGAGTAAAGACCGAGTAATAAGAAGGAAATCTACTCATATTCTCCGAATTAATGTAGACGCGTTTTTGCATGAGCTGCATAACTGCAAGAAATATCTTCCTTTCTATTTGTGTCTGTAATCCGTAATTTCTTGATTTCTGCGATTGTAGCCATTTCCTTACAACTTTAATCCCTTTATAATGGTGCACAATAGTTTGAAATAATGTAGGTAAAAGAGTCAAATATCTTTCATTAATCTATTTTTTCCGCGCCACAATATCAATATAACATCGAAAATTATTTGCATGTGTATTCTCCAGTTTTTCTTATTGTCATTGCTCATTTTGCATTAGGAAGAGGGATTAGTGACGTGCGTGTTTGGTGGCTTTCTTAGTAAAAAATGAATACTGAATGGAGTTGGGCCGATGGCAGCAATGGCTGAATGCGATATAGCCACAGACAACTACATCAGCATGTGTTATGCAGTTTGTAGTCCAAGTTGCGGTTGACTGCTCACCCTTTCAGCCGGATCCGGTCATCTCTCTATTCATTCGGTCCTTGCAGTTCCTTTCATCTGCTTATCTTTGCTGCTCCAATTCATATGCATTCATTTCCGCGTTTTTCACAGTTTTTATTGCCACTTCCTGCTGTCCTTCCCACAAATGTTTCCTAAGCAACCCGCGAGTGCCCAGGGCCAGGCCAGAGAGAACAAAACTCGCAGAGGCAGACTCGACGGGATTCGTTCCGTGTCAACGCGAAAATTCAATGCTTTTCAACAGTTTTTTTCGCAGCTTGGTGAAGGAGGCAGAATGACAAAGCCGCACACATTCATGAACACTTTACATTTTTTCTTTGCTTATTCGACGAAAATTGAAATGCTCTAAAATCAGCCGAGACAGTTATTTTTAGCGACGTTAATTGCTAAAACAGCAGTAAATATGAATTTGAGATATGTTGGGTATATTTTTTGGTGCCTCCTGCTCTGTGCAGATTCGTTTTCTTTGCTTCAGAGATTCAAAAGATCAATTGGAAGAAGAATGTGGGCAATTTTGCATGCAGAGCATATAAAACATGAACTTCCTTTGCTAAGAAAAAGCTGTAGAAGAAAAAAGGTTGAGCAGAGGCAATTCAGCCTTTGCCTGATTCATTCAGCTGTAATTCTGTGTTATTCGCGTTTCATATTCATCCTTTTTCGCAAGTTCTTTCGAGCTTCCCTCTCTGTGTGACGTAATTAATTTCGAAGAAAGGTGGATCGCCTTTTCGCATTAAATGGTCGGGTAATTGGCTTGCGATTTTGCATAGCTAAATGACTGATACTTGGATGTTTGGGTGGTTCTACTCTACTTTACAGAAATTATGCCTTTTCGCAGAGGAAGACGCTGCAAATGGCGAATGCTTGCAGTTCCCTTTTGTGCGTCAGCAGTCTTAAATTCAAACATTAGATAGTTGCGTGAAGCCGTTCATTAACTGCCCTTCATCTTTACTCTCAAAGATACGGCATAATTGCCATTTTACAGAATGTTATTTGTTGAAAAGATTACTTGCCTAATAAGATCCCTAGAATGCCATCAAAATTCAGAGCTCTAATCAATTTTAAAGGACAGCTCTGCAAATTTAAAATCTGAAGCATAGAATCTATTATTTTATTTAAAAAAAAAAAAGATTTTGAATTGAAATTTTAATCCTTCCAATAATCTTTTATCATTAATTTCTATAGAATTCAACATTAAATTGACACCTTCAATCCATTCTTCACCTTGCCCCGAATTGTATTGTCTTCAATGCAGGCATACTGTGGATGTTTTCTTTCCTTCTTTCTTTGTTTCACTCTTTTCCACTCCTACTTTTCTACAATCTCTGTTCCGTCTACCATTTCATCAGGCAAACACTCTCAGATCTGTTTTCTCGATTTCGCGACCCTTCTGTACTCCAACATCCTGGCAAAAGTCGGCTAAAATTTCACTTTATTCCCGACATTCGGTCCCTTCTTTTCCTATGTTTCCCTCATCGATACACTCTTCTCATCCACACCAGTCTGCCAGACTCGGTATCACTTTACAAACATTTTCATTTCCTGTGTGCGTACCTTAAAAATTCGAGTATTTTTTCCGTTTTGAAGTGAAATACTAGCTCCCAATTTGCACGTATCGAAATTCGAAATATCGCATCACAGCTCTTTGCTCATTTCTGGTAAATATATTCTGCCCAAAATAGTCATTCTAGTGCTTCATCTGCATAACTTCTGCCTGACTATTTCCTTCCTTTTTCTCGTAGTAATCCATCTGTTTATTGTCTACAGAAAATATGGGTGTTCTACTATCTTGCCCTACTCTATTAATGTACGATTATCAGATTCTTAATCCATGACCCGTTAAATCTCCACGATATCCGGTATTCACAGAAATTGTCCAGAATAACGCATAGACATTGAGAGAGTGGGGATTATCGTAGGATTTTTGTTTCCTAAAGGATAAACTATTCGAGAAAATGTGGCTGAATAATCGGAATATTCCACAAGAACCAAGGAGGCTCTGTGAAAATGTTAATCGCCGATAATGTTAAGGCGGACCAGATTGGGATGAAGATTTATTTGGAATAAATGAAGGAAAGGATTAGAAGTGGTAATGCCGTGTATTTTATGACCGTATTGTGTACTTCCTGTGCAAAGAAATGGAGGAAAAAGGAAAGGGCGACCTTCTCGAGATTATAACACCTCTGTGAGCCCTTGTAACGGAAGGAGGGGGGGCTCATTGTTATTCCCGACAACAAAGGAGGGAAACTGGGAATGAGGGGTTGTTTGGTGCAAGCACCTCTCCAATAGGGCAAATGCAGAGGGGAGACATTGGAGGATGTAACAGGACTCTTGGTCCTTTGTCCCTTCTCACCCTTGGTCGAATAAGCTTTGCTATGGATGGGAATAAAACACAGCAAGAAAGCAAAAAAGTAACGCTTTGAAAATAGCGCTGTTTGGGTAGAGAGCGCAAGTGCATTTTTGAAATGCAAGGAGGTGATGGAAAACGTAACTTTCCTGAAAGCATCTCTTCAGCATCTGGATCAGTTCAAATTGTTGAAATTGGATTATCCTACGCAAAGTTATGAGCTTCTGAAATGAGCGCACCGCGTTCCGAATAAAACCCGATCGAGTTTTATGCTCGAAAAAACCGATCGGATCTTTCTATCCCTCCTTCGCGCTTCTTTCTCATTCTATGTCCCCTACGCTATCTCGTCGTTTTCTGCCTCTCTTATATCATGTCGGGTTTCAATGCCCGATCGGGTCTCAGATTTGCGACCCTGCTTCTTCCCATTCCTTCCCAATTCCACCGTCGAGCGGGAGGGGAAAGCTGAGCAGAGAAGAGGAGAGCAAAATAGTGTAGGAAAGAAGAGAGCGAAAATAAAGGCTTTTTGCCTTACTATCATATTTAATCATTTTTATCGTTTTTTTCAAAAGTTCTTCCTATTTTTCATTTGAATATGCGGACCGAAAATAAGAGTACTGACTTGGTATAGGTGGTTTAGTGGTAGGAGCGCATTTACACCTCACAAAGTGAAGATATAACAGTGAAATTTTGGAATGTTCCGGAACCGTACTGGCTTGAAAATTTGCACGAATATTCACTAGGTCGCTACAAATAACATCAAATGTCATCGAGTGTCACTTTTATGTCAAGCGAGTTGCGAGCGAATGAAGCCCATTTTAAAACATTGGGCGTGGTTTTCATGAATCGCTCCAGCGGGGAAAAATGTTCTCCATAGTCGACTTGACTAATATCGTTCATGAAAATCCAGGAAATATCGATTATTCTAATGCAAATCCGTTTCAAAACAACACACACGACGGTTTTTCTTCTTTCTTCCTTTTGCAAAGTGGGAGAGACTTGCGCTCTCTATGTCTGGGGGACAAGTGATAGGCAGATGTTGGTTGGAGGAGATGGGAGGCAATAGGCAATATGCCATTGGGAAGTGGACGTTGAGAGAGCAGAGGGCAAAGAAGGAGAGAGGAATAGGGAAGGAAATGGCAAACAGCTGATTCGATTCTCGATCTCTGACAACCAGGCATGCAATTTGACATTCCAACTGCCGTTCCTCTCTCTTTCTCTCTCCCTCTACTTCTCTCTCATTCCTAATTAGCCATATAAGGTTGGCTTATTTGAATATCAACTAGTCGAGTCGCTCAAATTGCTTACTAACTCATTCAAATTCGAATTTTCATTTCCATTTCAATTTCAATGAATCATCTACCCATCTACACTTGCATAATTCGCCTCCTTATCAGCATTCAATTCTGCTTCTTCCTTCTCCTCTATTTGCCTTGCTTTGTCATCACTCTGCTCTCTCATATCTCTCATTCTCTCCTCTTTCCAGATAGTTCTGTTCATCGTTCTGTCGTGTAACCGTTTGTCAATAGCCCATCCCTCTGCTTGCGCCAGTCTGTCTAGCAGACATTTTTATCGCTGCAGCCGAAAAAACCACGATTTGCCTTGTGGATAACAGCATGGCATCGGAAGACTCGAAATAGCTGATAATTTTGATATTAATCCCTTCTTCCCTTTCTCCTAATATTTAAAATTCAAAAATAGCCCCTCTGCATTTCATTTTTTCCGATTAATTTTGTATGGGTTCTCATTCGCAAGTTTTAGTTATCAATGACGTTTATTCAATTACTTTCAGCTGATTTTTAAATGCCATTTATGAGCCGTTTCTCGATAATTTTCTACAGAAAAAAACCTGTTATTTCGCGAATTGACTTCTAATTTGTTCGAGTTAATCCACTCTTCTACTCTTCACTCTTTCCGCTTTCTACTTTCATGTCTGCGCTTTTGCATTATCAGCAGAAGTTTCGAATTGTTATGAGCCGCGTTCTTTTTCTTATTTCTTCTTTATCTAAAATCTAAAATTTTACCCTTCATTTTTGCTTTCATTTCCTGTTATTAACGAGTCATTCGAGCATTCGGATTCGGCCTATTTCTATCGTCCATTCTAATCACGCCTTTTGCATATCACTTCCTTTATCGACGTTCTCATTATATCATCATTTTATTATTCGTTTCGTTCTTATTTGCCGTTTTCGTATTTTCAGACATACATGGCTAATCCAACTTTTTGCAGATCTGAGCGAAGCACAGCTTATGGTCTATTTATACAGACTTCCTGCTTCACGTTTTCGACAGATTGCAGCTGATCTTTGAATATTGAAAATCATCGCTGGAAAAGTGGAGTTTATTGAAAGTCGCTTGCAAAATCGAATACGGAACTATCATATGTTGCTAACACAATGGCTAATATGTCATTTTCTGCAAGTTATATTCTGAGTCTTTGAATACTCTCTATAGTAATCCATCATCTGAATTTGTTCCGCTTACTTTAATCCTCATTTGATGAATGATGCCTTTCATCTGCATCTCCCTTCATTCACAGAACGGAACAACCCAGCTCTTCTTGGCGCTGTACGTTTCGTTCCACTCGGTACTATCTGCTTCCCTTCCGAATCACAAACGAGTAATTAGTCTTTGTTGTGTCGTCTCCTGATTGCCTCTTTCGGCTATTTGCATCGTGCATCGTAACTCCCCCCTATCATTGCTTATCAGTCTAGCTACATGCTCCAGCTGCTTTTCCCCTCCCCTGCCTGACTCCTTCCTTTTGTGGCTTCCCTGCCCCTGCCCCCTACCCTGTCCAATCTCCTCCATCTGTTCCTTCAGTTGCTCAATCTTGCTGAATCTCGTATTTCTCCTAATATGAACTGTGAGGAAGTAGATATTGCACACTTTTTGCATCTTTCCCCTCCTAGACTCAACCCCCTCGAAACAGCATGCACCCTGAAGAGATAGCAAAGAAAAAGGAGAAGAAAAGAGTGAGGGGAAGAAGAGGCGTGGCTCGTGCAAATCGATTTGCAAAGGGTGCGCAATATCTACTTCCTCACAGCCCATAATATCTTCGCTGCTCGTTTCTTCCGTTCCTTATTTTCGAAGTCCCCTCTCCGCACTCATTTCAGTGTCGATTGTGTTTGTCATGCCGCTTTGCTGCATCTTTGCGTCTTTTTATGCGTAATTACAGGCCTCTTAGTATCCTCCTTCCCTTCCTTCTTCGATCTTCTTCAGCTTATTTTGAGCAATAGAGCCCTGGTGCAGTGAGGCAGTGTGCGATATCTTCACGGGAGGCATTCATTCAGCCACTCAAAAGGGACGATTCCTAATTTCGCGTGAGACTTTGTTTACTTTTTGCATGAATAATTTCGCAATTCGCCTCGACAGTCCCTCTCCTTCCTCAGCAGCAAATTATCTCTCCTCTCCTTTAGAACGGCCTCTTGCCTGACTGACCGAGGAAGGGCTGCTTCCCTTTCCAGTCGAGTGAACGCGTGTCTTATCTCAGCCATGAATCGCTGTTTCCCTCTTTATTACCTCTCAACTTTTGTTTAAATTTTACGGTTTTTTGTCGAGGCAGACTGCTTGGCGCCAGCGTCCAAATCCACGCCCTTAGACGGTGAAAAGTAAGGAATTGAAGAGGGACGGGGAAATTGGAACGCCGCTAGTTTTTGCGAGAAGATTGATTATGACGGGTTCGTGGCTGACACTTCGCTATTTCATTGTCTCGTCCTTTATGACTTATTTTTGATTGAATCGTCGATAAACTGCAAACACATTTGGGCCTAAAATTCGTAAGCTCGTTTTGAAATATGACCTCCTGCCTAATTTTTTGACGTATTCAGATAATGTCGTTTTCTCTTCTTATCTTTTGAATGACTAATTAGTTGTTTCGTACATTTTTGCACTTTTGACGATTTTATTTCTTTCTGAAGAATTCATCTATTGACACATCCATGACTGGCACTTTCGAGACAGGTCTTTTTTGCTCTGGATAATTCTCACCCGTTTCCTATCCGTTCCGAATCCAAGTTATGGAAAAAGATGCACTAACAAAGAATGTGAACCATTTATAGCGGATATGACCCAAATTACAGGGCAAGTCAATTTGAGCATCCTCAAGTTAAAACTTGCTGACCGTGCACTGTGATCCAAGAATTTGGCATCGAAGTTTATCTATTTCTCTTATATTGCAAATATTAACGTGAAAAATTAGCGTACATCTTGGCAAGGTCATTGGCAATGTCAGTATTCGCTGCAGCAGCAAAGAGTTCAAGAGGAAAACTTTAAAGACAAACCCTGTGCTAAGGGTGCACGGTCAGCGTTTTAACTTAATCTTCGATATCAGCATGCTTCAACTTGACTTACCCAGTAATTTTGGACCAAAACCGCTATTAACAGTTTACATTCCTTGTAAATTTATTGGGACCAATAAGAGCTGACCCGGTCTAGCATAGTTTGTCTAGCTGACTGAATCGAATCGTCATCAAACGACTTCAAAATGCCTCTCTAATCTTTCACCCACTAAATCCGGGTTTATTTGTGCTCTTTGTGTTTATTACTTGGCTTGCAATTGGGCAATTGGGTTTGCAGCCCTGTTGCTCTGTTGCCCTCCCCCCTTCCCTTGACAATGAGCACTATGCCATAATCATAACCTAAAATGGGTTTGTCTGTCCCTTGTCTCTCTGTGGGATAGCTTTCTTCTGTTGCATCCGCTTCTCTCGATTCTCTTGATTTCACTAGCTATTTCTTCAGCTCTAACCAGTCCGCATAATGTTTCCCAGTGAAAATGCACACTAAATAAAGAGGACCACAGTAACCTCTATTTTACTCCTATCTCCTATCTACCAGTTCTATCAGCCATCAGCACAAATATATGAGAGACCGTGGCCTATCACATTCTCCATTCACCATGCGCATTAATAAGCAAATAAGCAACATTGTGAATGGAATGGAAATGAAGCTCAATGCCCTTTTATAGTTCACCCATTCTCTTCCTCTTCTTTTCAACAATTCAGTAATAGTCCGTGCTTTCTGATGCACATTTAAGCATATTAATTTCGCTTCACACAATGGCTGATTTATGCAAGAGCGAAATGTTGCCAGATTGAATGCGAAATGAAGAAACAGTAGAGGCGTTGCTAGTTCATTCTGCCAGTGAATTTTCGAACTCGTGAGAATAAAATGTACGAATATGTTTAAAATTTCATGTTAGGATAAGATTGCAATTAGTACATCTATGAATTTACCTAGAATGATACTAGGATTACACATTTCGAATTTTTACGTTCTCCTCGAAAACGCTTCGATTCCGAGACTAAAAACTGAAAAGAGATACAGATGTTGCGAATTGTGAACCGCCGTCGAACATAAAGCGGAAAAATGATTAAAGTTTTGTAATTGCATTCTCTCACGCTCATTAATAAAAACTCTTCCCTGCACAATGATTGCAAGGTGTTAGTAGGCGGGATAGGGCGATATACTGTATCGATTTTAGGCCTATTTTTAATATAATTTTCAAAATAAGCTATAAATTGCGAATGAGAAGTGTAGTGGTTAGTGGTGCTGGCTGATTCCATCAGAAATCAGAGAAATCAGACATTAAAACATCTGCTCATTTGCTGAGTGGTCGAGTAGTTGGGTTGTGGTGCTACAAGATTGTAGCTGTGCAACATCAACATTCAGCAGCAGTGGTAGTCATTTTCACCCCTTTCCTCTGCCTTGCCTAACGACCACTCATCAGGCTATTCTCCCCTCATTCAGCTTGCTACTTTTTTGCTCTTTCGAGATCAAACTACTCTTTATTTCCAGCCCTCTGTTCTCTCTCGAAGATGGGAGCATTTCCATTTCCATCGCATTCGCATTCTCGTTGCCTCGTTGCATCGCTTCAGCTTCACCCCTTCTCCTCCACTTCTCTGCTTCATTCTTCTTCTCCTCACTTCGGCCGAGCTTTGTGCATGCAAATTCACAGCAGCTGCAGTCAATTTTTAACTCTCGATCTCATTCGACTCATTCTCAGGCTGATGTTCCAATCGAATTCTCTCCTTTCTTCTTCACTCCGCTCCTTATTCGCTTAGTCTTTCATCTTCTTCTGACTAATACAACTTAAATTTTCAAATTTTCCTTACCAAAAGTTTAACTGAACCATTTTATTTTTAGCGTCTTCTAACCACAAATTTCCTTGTTTTCTGTCAAGTAAGCGACACCGTAGAACTTCGAAAAAAGAAGATCTCGTGATATTTCATGCTCGATATCATCTAATCTTCTTGTTTCTCACTCAAAATGAAAACGAAATTAATTCGTCAAGTCCATTCTTCGGTCGAGTTGTTTCAGCACTTCATTTCCCATTCCATTTACGTCTTTCAGTTTCAATTTCCATTGATGATATGCTTCTTCCTTCCCTTCTGCTTGTGTTATTCTGCCTGGAAATCTGCTTGATCGAGTTGGTGTGCTTTGTTTGCAGTTGTCCTTATTCCTTTTGCTTTTGCTTTTGGAAGAAAGGGAGGATCGAGTTTCCCTTCATTCTGCCATTTCTGCCAGCCTGTCTGTCTATGTACAGACATTTCCCATACAAAGACAAGACTTTCCCAGGCACAGACTCGAATTAACCTATTCCAATCCCAGCCCAAGAAAGACCGAGAGAGGATTCGATTGATTGACACCGCAGTGCGGCAAGGCACGCAAAGGGAACGCGAGGCCGCCACGTTGCAACTCGCAGATTGAAACATGCAACATAGATGAGAGTGATGTAATTGTTGACGAGTTTGGAAATTCAGCCACCCTCATCCCCTCACCTGTGCAAATTATGTTGCTTTCTGCAGAATTATCTTTCGCAATCACTCCTCTCATTTCCCTCCATCTCTCCCCATATCGTTTTTATGTTTCTGCCGACTTTTTGCCGCTTTGCTTCCATGTTTACCTTATTTCTTTTGTTCACGCAATCGGACAGACTTTGTTCGAAACCAAGCGATACAAGCAAAAACATGAAGCATACAGAAGAGTGCAGGAGAAATGGGGAGAGGAAAAGATACAGATTGGAGGAGGAACGAGCGAAAGAGAGAGAGAGAGTGAGTAGATTGGAAAGAGAATGAGATGCAGAAAGTCAAAATAAAAAGAGCAAAGAGGCAGAATTAGAAAGAATGAGTGTAGGGGTGATTGAGTGCAGAGCGAATCAGAATCAGAATAAGATGAAAATTGAAATCGAGCGAAATTGAATGAAAACGAGAAAAGAAGGAAGAAGAGGTTAGAATGAGAATGGGAACGGAGTTGTGAGATGAAGAGTAGGAGACTGGGGATAAACTGTGATGATGAAATGGAGAGTGAGGTTAGGAGAGAGAAAAGGAAGGGCTTTAAGGATCAAAAAGTGGAAAGTTCGGCAGACTGTTTTATATTTATTGATCAAGAAAATATTGGTTCGCTTCAAGATCTATTAACTCGGAAAAATCTCGATGTTGATCTTCATGATTATTGATGGAATTTAAAAAAAAAAAACCTCCTTTTGCATTCAACATCCATAATTTAGTTCGATTTCGAAATCCACTTTCTTTATTTCCAAATTCAGTGTTCCTAGTCAATTCGACCGAAATCCCATTTGTATTCCTCCCCTCCATTGTGTCATCCATGCAAATCGTCTGTTGCTCTGTCCGAATGACTCTTTCCGTCCAAACCATTCACTTTCTTTGTCACATTCACATTGCTTCACTTCCCAGTTCCCCTCGCCTCTTCCCTTTTCATTTTTTCCATTCAGCCGCTACATTAATTTGCTCGTTTGACTCACTACGATATCCTCTTCTCTCTTTGTCGTCAGTCTGTTTGTCATACTGTAGAGGGGTCGATGGAAGAGAAGGAGACAAATTGCAAGGAGAAAGAAGAATAGAGAGACCGCTATGTATTGTAGCACATTAGCTGAAGAGTGCATTCTGACACAACAGCTATTCGATTCGATATTCCCCATGATTTAATTCCCAATTCGGTTTGCCCCTATCTGACCTCTGATCACCTCTGCCTCATTTTCTCCTCATTCACTCCTTATTCGTACCCCGTCTTCCCTTCGCCCTTCCCCAACCCCTTCCCTCCAACCCTTTTGCGATGGTCTCCCGCAGCGCCAGCGCTTCTTTCTGCATCGAGCGGTTTTGTTTTTATCGTCCTTTCCCCTTCTTTTCGCCTGCCGAAAGGGCACAACATTGTCTACCTGTCCGTCAGTCTTCCGCTGGCATTTGCACATCCCCTTCCCAATCTTTATTATCATTCGGCTTGGCCCGATTAGTCAGCTTTCGTTCGTCTATTTATTGTTTGCACTTCATCAATTTGTGCGCATTTTACACATTCAAAAGAGAGAGCGCCGAGTTTTTTTTGTCTATTGTTATCGTTAGATGGAGAAAAGTCTAAGTATGGAGAAATTTTACCTTTTATTATTATTATTATGATATCCCAACTGGAACAAACTAACGACCTATAAATAGAGAGACCAAATTAATTTTCGAGATTTATAATCATTGCAAAAATTACTATTAGCATAATCGACGAGATTAACCGGAGCAGAATGCTCTTTAGATCTCCAAAAGTGGTTCAGAATGAGCAGTTATTCCCATTTTTGTGCGGCGCATTTTTCCGCAGTCGCTTCCCTTTCTATTTGGCCAGCCATTTCTCGCTGTGTTTCGATAGATACAGAGTTGAAATTTTATCATTTGAAGAAATCACCAGTTTTTGCGCAGTTTCGCTGCAAGATTTCATTATTCAACTGTGCATGGCAGTGGACTATTTCGCACTTTGCATCATAACTTTGAATTTTTTCGCCAATTCTTGATCGATAAGATTTTTTGGGCCGTTTGTGCTAATGTTTGGTGAAGCATGGGGTAGGCAAATCGATATCGTAGTTTCAAAATCTCCTGGAAACTATATGGAAACCGTGTTTTATTTTCGAGATACGTGGGTTCCGATATCTAAAAATCGTGGCTTTTAAAGGTTTCGAGGGAAATGCCCAACTATAAAGTTTGAGCAAAAAATCCCAAGAGTATCATACAAAAACAATTTCTTGTGGTTATCAATTAGGAAGCCGGACAGATGGGTCGAAAAAAGTGATCGAAAATTTTCAACGCATAATTCAAATGTTAATTTTGGTTTTCGGGCATTTCTATCTATAAACGAGATTATATCTATTGTTATCCGTTATTTTAAGTTATCATCCGAGATTTTATCGTTTTGAAATATTTCTTTTCGATGCTGTGCGAGACTAAGGCTGAGTTGGTTCAATCTCAATATTGGTGCGGTTTATTTTTCCTTTTTGCGTTCATTAGCTAACAACAATAAATATTCCATTATTTCAAATACTATCAATACCCCTATTCCAATTTAGTTTGCAAAATTGAGATTTTACTTTCAATAATGTCTCCCTGGCGCTTTTTAGTCATCCAAAACTAATAATAACTCGACAATCATTCTCTAAGAGGGCATTTATAGCTAGTAAACAATTACAGATAAAATTAGGATAGCGCATAGATTATTTCACGAAAGAAAAATATACCATGTTCTCTGATTTTTGTTGACCCAAAATGGGTCGAAAATAAAAAAAAAAAACGACTTTTCTCGATTCAGAAATATTGAAGATCTTCAAACTATAGAACTCTGAGCTATTCCTCTCAATTAATTCAATTTTACTAATTGTGAGAATTTTAGTTGAAACTTCCTAACTCTGACGGATAATATTTCAAAAGCCTATTTAATTTTTATATTCGTTTCGATTACGAATAGACTCGAAGTTTTGCGTCATAATCTTCGAGATTCATGAAGTAAATTTTCACGAAAACTTATCTTTTCTAATTTTTCCTCTCATAATTATTCCTCATTACAAGCTAGTTTTTCAATCCCGATAACAATCATGTTAATGTTCATGAAAAGCTGATGCAGATCTCTATGTTTCGGTGTTTCAACCAGAGACTTTTTGGTGCATTGGAGTGGATGATTCAATATTTGTCATTGTTTTAGAGAAATTTCGATTCAAACTCGGAAATGTTGTTGACACTGTGTTTGTGCACTTGGATGAATAGCCTATCTGCCCTTCCCATTATTTCGCTCTCTCATCTTTATCATTAAATATTTGTTTCGCTTACCTTTCTCTGCTCATTCCTGCAGTCTTCTGCAAGAAGTACCTCATCTATCCAAAGTATGCGTCAGTGACGAGCGCTCACCCTGCAGCCCTGCAGGCTCTTGCCTCCTATCCCCACTCCTGCCCGGGCCCTCAGTCCTTTCCACTGCCCCCCGTTCCTCTTCCACTTTCCCTCTCGTCCCCTCTCGTTCGCTCATTTATATGTCGTCTCTGCTACTTTCTAGCTGCCCATATTTGCCTTTGCAAAGTGAGTCAAAAGAAACAGAAACATGAAGGAAACAGAGAAATCGAAGAGTTTCGAGAGTAATGAGAGAATAAAAAAGAAGAGAGTTCTGAGGCAGTCCGGCAGTCCAAGATGTGTCTATTTTAGCGCATCGCCTGCAGTTCTTCCATTCTGTCAGCAGTTTCCCTCGTCCTTTTGTGTTTCTCCCAGTTTTCATTACCAATCTGCCAGATTCATGATAAATTCATTGTTATTCTGAGCAGCCTGCTGCATCTCCTCCACGCGCATCTCATTTGTGTTCCTCTCTTTGTTGCGATTTCATGGTTTTTGTCGTTCGGCTTTGGCTGATAGGCTCAAGCGACGTCCCCCGTTTTCCCGGTGTCTATCTTCTCCTTTCTTTTCCTGACTCCTCCTACTTTGCATTTGGCTCCGCCCCGCCCTCCCCAATTTCCATCTTCACCTTTGCTGTTTTCATATCAAAGCTCGGCCCTCTTTGGGTCACAAAATGCCGATACATTTTTAGCAAGCGGGTGGAGATTATGGAAATACGCATTGCTCACCCAAACTTTGCTCCATATTTTATGTAAATTGTCGTGTGTTTATCATTTTGTAATTGCTCACTGGTTTACTCGCTTACAGTTTTCATTCGACATTTTGAATTTTTGTTTCTACACTTAAAAAAGTCATTTTCCATCATCCCTCCATGATTGTATTACTCACTTATCATTCTGATTGAATGGTTATTTTCATTGCAATTTGCTAGGTAGCCTCCACCATCCCTCGATTTCATGGTCCTCATCTCTCCTTCTCTTCCTGTCGTCTTCCTGCTCATTCCGCTCCACTTCGTTTGCATCTCTTCCTCCTAATGAGCCATCGTCGTTGCTTCTCAGCTTCAGCATTCGTGGATATCTTCTCAAATCTCGAGCGTCTTTCCCTTTCTCCGTACCCTTCCCCCGTTTCCTTTCTCCTTGCTCGATTCGGCTCGACTAATTTTCTCACATCTCGTGTTCACCTAATTTATCCCTCCTTATTTCAGGAACTTGGTCAACACGGCTCAGCACAGCTACAGCTACCCGCTCATCTCAGTGCATATTCCTATTGCTCCCTCTCCTCTCTCCTCTCCATTCCCGGTGTTCTCCACTACTCTCACTTTTGAGTTCACAGGAATGTGTTCGCTTCCCTCCTCGGACTTTCAGAACCAACTGAGTTCGGCCTCGGCAGATTCAAACAGGTTTGTCGTCGTCAGCCCTTAGCCACAGCCCTTTCCTACCAACCTACTCCAACCACACTTTCCTCTTTCATTTTGTTTCTTTTTCTTTTTCGTTTTCTTCTTATTTCAATTTCAAAATTCCGCTCCCCCTCCCGCACACTTTTGCGGTATAGATTTTTTCTGCAAACGCAAGCGTCGAATTTGTTCCGAGCGACAATCGAAAAAGTAAACCCCAAACCCAATGCAGCAGTGACAACTAAACAACTAAACAAATCAAGTAAATCATAATAGGCAGTCGGGCAGGCTGGTTCCTAGTTGCGTCAGCCTTCAGCAGTACTCAAAACGCATCGGCATTTTTTCACGAACACTTTTTTCAAGTGAAATTATTTACCAAAGTAAATTTATACGAGCGAAAAAAGCCGACCATCCTATACAATTTCAAATCTACTTTCCAATTGTGATTTTTATTATGACACCTAAGTTTCGATTTCACAACTTGAGAAATATGATGGGGGATGTAATTTTTGAGACTGTCCATTTGACTCACAACATAACACTCAAAAATGACATTATTATGGGGGCATGTTTTCAGTCTTTCTGACTACAGTATGAATTATGCGATTGGAGCGGAGCAGAGAAGGGGAAGAAAGACAGAATAGGATAGGTTGAGTGGACAGATAGGACGACAAAGGAGAGAGCATGAAAGCGAGGCAAACATCATAACACTTACACAGAAACGCTTAGTTTCGAGTTTCGACAGACAGGGCACAAGGCATCGGGCAAAAAGGCCAATTGCGGTCGTTTGCTTCTTTCTTCTGGCAGGCTGCAACCAGTTTCCCCCTTCCCGCTTCCCTCGGCCCATTTTGCATGTCCGACAATTCTCAAAATTGCCTCCATAGTTCATATAATTTCATGTGCCATTACCTCTGAGTGGATTACTTCTCATTTGCCCCTCGCCTCACTCCGCATACATAACCGCTCACAACCACAAACAATCCATAACCTTTGAACATCGACAATGAGAAAATTCAAGTGGTTTACTTTTTTCTTGATTGAAATTGAAGTTCCCAAAGAAATGTTTTCCGCCGAGTTAGATAATGACTTCTCTACAGTATCACATAAATTTCATATCTTTCGATGAAAAGGAGGATGGTATTTTGATTGTTAGAAGTTGAAGATTTCAAAAATTCGTTCTGCTACTACAATTTCAATATCATGGATCATTGTTTTACAGCGCGATTGGCTTTCAGCTTTATTTATTGTATCAAATGGGCTAAAAATAGCACCGCAGGAATGGTTTTGGTTAGAGTGTTTGGTGTTTACGTCTTGGGATACAATGAGTCCCCTCTCCGTCTGCATTTTGCATCTCCTTTGCTTTCCCCAGCCAGCCCTTGCCACTCCCCACTTTCCTCTCATATTTCGTATTCGATGAAACAGATTTCGCATGGCGCAAGACGCAAAGAGAAGCTGTGTGGGGGCAGCTCATATTCAGGCCAAAAAGCAGGAAACTCGCAATACATTTCGGTGTCTGCATTTCTCGGAAGGATAATAACCGAGTAATGAAAAAGGGAGGCTGATAAAAACTGCTGGAAGCTACAGCCGGAGGTTGGGGGCTGTAGAAGGGAAACGAACATCCGTTTGCATCTGTTTTTTGCATCATCAATGGCAGAAAAAGCAGAAGCAATAAGGCAATCAACTAGTCAGCTATTTCGCTTTTATGCTCTGCCTGTCCATTCGTTCATTTTCACAAAACTCTCCCTTTTCCTCTAACCCTTATCAAATTGTGGAAAACAGAACAATAAATTGAAATTTATCTGCTCGCAATTCGCATTTTCATCGTAATTCATATTTTATCGTTATGTTGATCTGAAGAAATGGTAACAATTGAGATGTGTAAATTGTTGCCGATTCAAATGGGGAAATACAAATTCTGAGTCTGTCTCACAAATGGATTCCCCTCTCCTTGAATATCTAGTTTTTGAGTTTCGCGAGTTTGGCTCCCGTGAATTATCTGTCACTCTCCACTTCGCATTTCAATGCACTATTTCATCGTTTCCAACCGCTTCCATCTTTGAACCTCTTCAATTCTGACAGTCTTTCTTTGTCCGCATCACTGCGTGCAACTGAAATGAAGAGAGACGAAGAGGAGGAGAGAAGGGGAAAGGAAGAGGAAAAGGTTGCTGCCATAATTATCTGATTCGTTCTTTTCGAGGTCAACATTCACATAAACTACCGCCAAATAGAGAAGAAAGGAAGAGGAGAATAAGACGAACTAGGTAAAGCAGAAAATCAGAAAGATGCGAATGAGAGACAGAAATTGAATATGAAGGACAGAACAGAACAAAAATGACAAGGAGGGGAATAGGGGCATCTGTCCAGAGCTGCTGAATGGCTGAAGCATAAATATTCGTGTAAACAAACATTCATTCTTTGCTACTTTCGAAGAGATTTATGCGATGGCATTGCATCTTTGTCATTGCGCTTTTCTCTGAGAGTTTATTATCGTGGCCCAATGAGAATTTGGGATATTTTCGTCGAAGCTAGACGAAGTTTCGGAAATGTTGCCATTTTTTCTTCTATGGGTCTAAAGGCGTTCAGCCTCTCCCTGTTCCGCCCCCTCCCCTGCCCACTGATTATCCCGCCTCTCGCTCTACTGCCCCTTTTGCGTGTTTTTCTCGGTCCTTTTTCGGATTTTCGAGCTTTTCGCTGTCCCTGTCCAGCAGTGGCAGCAGCAGCAGCAGCAGTCAGCAGTCCCTTCTCTTCTTCTCACTTCCCCGTCCTCCTACCCACTCTCCGCTTCTCCTCTCGTTGCTCTCCTCAGCAACTCCCTTCGCCCTCAAACCTCTCCACACGGCATTCATCTTGCTCACGGCAGCACAAAGCCTCGAGTCTTTTTCTTCGTCTCGTCGCGTCGCTTCTTTTTTCTGTTTCGTTTCTCTGCTTTTGTGCTCTTTCGAGAGAGATGGTACGCAACACGACATTTCTATAGATTTCTTGACTTTGATGCGGATTTCTTTAGAATTTGTCTCGACTATCTCACCCAAATCCGATCGACTTTGCTTTGATTCTGTGGTTATTCTAGTGTTGTGTTAATTTTAAATATCTAAAGTCTCGCGATAGTTCTGCTTGGCTTAAATAGAGACTAAGTACCGAAAATAGTGGTAGTAAATGGTTTTGGGCTGGTTTTGGAAATTTGGCAGATTGGCTCGTCCTGCTCTACCTCTGCCCTGTTTGTTCTTCTGGCATTTGCTTGCTTGTGTTACAGCCAGCGCGAACTTCTCTCTCTCACTTTCTCTCTCTCTCTCTGTTTATTCCCAGCCGACTTCCTTGTACGGACCTCTCTTCTGCTTGCCTGGCTCAGGCCGTGTGGTCTTTGTCTTTATCTCCTCTCCTGGCCTTTTTCAGTTGCATCTCGAATTTCATATTCCCGTAGCCTTCTTTGTCCTGCCCTCTCATTCTCCTTCCAGCCTAGGCTTCAGAGCGACTATCTTCTCTCTATTCCTCTTCGTCCCCCGCTCTTCTTCAGCTCGGCTGCCCTGTTCAGCTAATTTAATGCCCCCGCCTGAAATGGCTACCTCTCCTCTTTCCCCTTCTCAGTCCATAATGACAGAAGCAGCAGCAGCAGCTCTGTTCAACATTTCCACATAATTAGGGCTTAATAAACATAATAGCTCTAACTTTTTATCCCTAGCGTTTTCTCTGCCTCAGCTGTTATCTGACATTCTATATGAACTATGAATTAACATATTTTCGCAAATAAATCACCCTTTTCTCCTGTCTTAGTCTTGTCTAAACTATTGCTGGTTGCCTCTAATTGACAGTCTGTCACAAATGTGCGCATAATTCGTTACACTCTGAAATATTGTCGATGGTCGAAATGGAATGCAGAAGTGGGAGTGAGAAGAATGAGAATGAGGAATTGTTCTTCGAGATCTTATCTGGCAGAGGAGACAATGATGAGTCTGTCTGCCCTCTGCCCGTCTGCTGTCCAGTCGAGCGATAATTCGTGCATATTCAATGATCCAATTTGTACGCGATTCACAAATTGGTGGGCAGCCGCATTTTCGCAATTTTTGCGCCTTTTACAGTGCAATTAGAAGTGGGTGAGCTGTCAGTCAAAAGAATCAAGAGACTTGGGGGGCTTCCCATCCATGGAAAAGAGACAGGCCGAATGCGACTGGACAATCTTCCTCTCATACAGTCTCTCTGTCTGCTTTCTCTGTCCTTTCCCTTCCCTTCCCATACACATGAGTGGTTCCCACGACAGCCCGCTGACTGGGTTGCTGACAGTAATTGCACCCGACATCCAAGTGAAAGATCCAACAACCGCAGAAGCAAGGCAACAAGCCCTTCAAATGTCCCCCATCCATGTCTAACTCAAATGCACTTTGGTTAGTTGACAGCTGCAGTCATTTACGAATCGTCAAATTATGCAGATTTACTGTTTTCGAGTTTTAATTGAAGAGAAACGACCTATTTGCACACTTGCCGCATACTGTAGTCAAATCATTTCTTCCTTCGTAACTGCAAACCATAACCTCTTCTGCTCCGCTGCTCCTTCCCATCATTTAATTCGACATTTCTGAATCCCTGTATCTGTAATTACTGAACCGACTGTAAAAGAGGAAAAATGCTAGTCGATCTTGCTATTTCACTGGAAACCCGGTCTCTGAATCTGTGCACTTTCTGTCGTAAAATTTGATTCTCTCTCTCTGACTTTCTGTGACTTCCTTTCTATCCCCACAACCAAATCCCTCGTAAAATACACTTCCAGATTCGATACAAACACGAATTCGTTACTTATTTCGATTGTTGCAGAACTTCGACAACGGGCTATGACAACGGGGCACAACAGCAGGAGCAGCCAGTGAACGAAACAGAGCCACCAGCTCAAGTCCAAGTGCAAGTGCAGCAGCCTGAATCCAGCAGAAGAGCCGCCGCTCAGCAGCCTCCGAAAAAATTTCGACTCAAGAAGATGAAGCGCACTGTCAGGCCGAATCTCCCCCATGATGAGGTTAGCTCAATTATGCTGTAGGCTTACAAAAATCGACATGAGCGCCAGCTAAAGCGATATTGCGAAGCGAACCTCGTTTTGAAATTTTACCCGCTCATAACTTGACAATTGAAAAATGACGAAAACTCACTAAATAACGAACTTCTCTAGAAACAGTTGTCATAGGTATCCTGATTTCTTTTTTCCGACGACAACGTTTAAGATGTTTCGTTAATTACTAGATGTTGGGTGAAATTCCGTTGCGATTCGGAGTTAGATAATTTTAGAGGCCGATATTGTTAGAACTTCATTCGTCTTTCGATATTTTCGATGAGTTTTGATCATTTATTAAGATCAGAATCAGGGACGGGTCGAAGGAATTCCTATTCCGTTTCCAGAATTTTTTGGGCCCAGTCTGTTCCAATTCCGAAAAAATAGCATCTCATTCCGATTCCAATTCCAACTTTTCCAAATGGACATTTCTGCCCATACCTGGTCAAAATAGGCTCAGCTGCGAGTTTGCTGAAAATCGAATTTTGCAATCATTTTTAATGCATTTGCCTTTGATAAGCGAGATAGTGTTTTGAAGAGATAGAGACAGAGAGACCAGACAAAATTGGAGAGAGCGGCAATCTTGGGTGAAATGAAGAGTAAATGGTGTTTCTAGTCCGAACAAATTTGACAGATTATCTCTACTTAGCTTTTAATTAGGAAACTATTCAATTTATTAGAATTCTGTCTTAATTTTTTAAAAATTATTACACGCCTGATAGGCATTCCGAATGACTTTTCTCTGCCGTTCGCTTCGTAATATCGTTGGTCGGCTTAGACTATAAAGTGAAAATATTCATTTTAATGCGATATAGAGTTTCGCATTCTTTCACAAGGTTCCATAATTTATCAATTGCTCATTTTCTGTCCTCCTCTCCCTCTCCGTCCCATTTATTCACTGCAATAAATAACCGCTTGCAACTTACAAGTGCGCATTTGCGTGTAGTGGCGCATGTCTGGTCGTGAAAAATAAGTGATATTACGTTTATGACAGAAAGATAAACGAGCTGCAAAATTATGAAACAAGATTCTGTCAATTAGCCGACCGGCTACTTGTAGCTGTTCAGGTTTCCTTCTCCTCTTTTAGAGAATTGAGAGTGTCTAATGATCCCCCACTTCGCGAGGCTAAATTCCCCAGTCTCTAGAGAAATTTGCTTAGTCGCCTCAGTCTTAGGCCTCAGGCAGCATTGCCTGTTTGAGTGACATTTGCTGATTGTGAGTCGCTGTCCTGCTTCCTCAATTCTGCAGAGCTGACACTGCAATGCAACCTGTTGGGCCAGAGATATGAAAACAAGCTGAGCACCAGCCATAGAAGGACGCTTCCTTGCCCAGAAAATCTCTGCAACAAGTGTACTTCCACAAATTGAATTAAAATCGAAGAAGAAACTCTAAGGGAAGCAGCAGATTTTCTTTCTTCAATCTAATTGACAACTACATTTCTACAAGTGCAACTGCGTCTAGATCGATATCTCTATTTGCGATTCAAATCTCCGACAAAAACACATGAACTTCTGGTTTACGCATTTTCTGCCCTAAATTCCTGAAGTTGAATTTCATGGATCAATGATAATAATGTAAGAGTGTTGGGTACAAGTTGATGTAGTTCGCGGGTTACGGTTGTCGTTTTTCTTGCGACTCTGGAAATTAACGTAGTTCGTCAGTTAACAGGCAGACAGGTTGTCAGATGACAGACAAAGTGATGGATGCAGGGGCAATCTACTGTCGAAAGAAGAGGTCTTATTATTGTGAAATGCAATAGCCTGGAATAATGCATCAATTCGGCAGTGCTCTCCTCTGTGTGCCTCTTCTTTGTGTCATTTCGCAGGTTTGCCTCGAATTTCGTTTGTTGCACTTCCCAAATGAGCAGGCCGAATGTTCTCGGAAGACTGGAGGAGCGCCACGCTTCCAGCCAAACTCCATCAGATGCATTCTATCGTACCTGGAATTGGAGAGAAGAGAATGGAAGAGTGGGAGAATATAGTGCAGTTATTTGTGTGTGCAATTTTCTGACAGGTTTCCAGAATATGTCGTATAATTTTTCGTTGGTGTCGAAAATGTAATTATCTTTGGTTTCGGGTAACTTTATCCAATTTCACTGTGAGCACTTGATAAACCGACGGCGAATGATACAATCTAGTTTGTCCTTTGAATTGGTGAATTGCAGTATTTCCATTTCGTGCTCGGGGCAATCCTCAATTCGCAATAATCTCCCCATTTGTTTACCTCTATCTCTTTAATTTCTCTTCTTAGCTTTCCTCCTGTTTCTGTTTCGTAGAGCAAAAGTGGTATCATCTCTCTGAATCGCACTACTTGATTACTGAGCAGAGTGAGTTAGAAGAGAGGCAGAAAGGGAATGTGAAATACTCGAAGATGGAAGGAGAGGGAAGAGGCGAAAATCAGATTGAGCATCGCATCTTTGCATCTTGCTCGCGGTTGTTGCTGCAACTTCAAAGGCAAAGAAGACTCTCCTCCCCCTATATTCGATACATCCATCCATTAGAAGGAGATAGAGATGGACTCTTGCCTGCTGCCTGCTTACGTACTGAAGCAGCTCTTTTTTTCCGCCCTTCTCTTTCCGCCTCCCTCTTCCTCTGCTTCATTCAACTCATCTCCCGGAAATGCAAATGGCATGAGCCTCTCGGCCTCTAGCTCTTCTCCCTTCGCTTCTCTGAGCTGCGTAACTTATCTGTAGATTGATACTGACTCTTCTGAAAAGTATAAACATTTCGTCTTTCGAACAAGGATCGAATCTTTTTTCTTCAAATCATGCATCCTGTACTTTCAATCCCGAAATAGAGTTGAGTTTCCTTTTCTCTTCTTGCTCATGCAAATAGTCTTCAGCCTTAGCTAGGGTCATTCTCCTCATCTCACTACCTCACTACAGCAGCCCTGCAGTCCTAGATACCTTTCCTTTCTCTTCCTTCCTCTAGGCCTTATTCCTTCCTCTACTCAACTCGACTCGATTTCATATTTTCGGGTTGCTTCTCTGCATCTTTTTCCTTGTTCGTCCACCGGCATCTACCCTCTCCCTCTCTCAATTCCTCCATTCTCTCGAACAATTCTGCATCTTTTGCCGCTCTCATCCATAATTCGGACATAGCGAGTAATTGGACTGCAAGAGAGTGGAAAAGGAAGATGATGAGGGAGTGAATCGGATTGGGAGGGCACAGAGATGAAGACTGAGTGAAATATAAAAATACTCGGAAAATAAGCGAAAATAGAGCAGAAATAAAGTGGAGGTGAGTTCAAAAGATGCCTAATTCAACATTCAACTGACCATATTCATATATGATATATCTATTTGAGCCGAGTCAGATACCTCATTTCATAGTCAGAAACGCGCGAGAAGTTGAAGAGTCACACGGGCAAAAGGGCAAATTAAAATGGATGCAATTCCTGGAAAGCGCTCTATATTATTAGGTTATCAAAACTCAACTGTCACATGTTAGTGCACTACTGTAAAATATTCGAAAATAGGGCATACTTCTCATTTCTATCTAAGTTTTAGCTACGGTCGGAAACTTTTGGTATGGGTACGAAATTTTATACGGTAAACAAGAGCTGAGCGCTAAAACGTCTGTCTCTCGTCGTACCGTTGTCTTTGAGCTGAGCGCTGAGCGTAACGTCCATTTTCGAGTACCGTAACACAGGTCGAGGAGTGAAGGGTTGTTTGTTTGTTTTACTTGAGTTTCCCTTTCTTTATCCTCTTTTCCTTCCCTCAATAAGTCTCTTCCCAGCTTCGTTTCACAATCTCCATTATTCTCTTCTTTCGTTCTTCTTTCTTCCCCTCTTCGCTTCATTCTAATTTCTCCGAGAGTCTCATTTGACTCCTTGCATATTTCTGCATACAGTTCTCTCTAGACCTTCTTCTTTACAGTACCCTTCACGTTTTGTTGTGTTATTTACAGCTTTTAGCACAAAGTCTCGTATTTCGTGTGCAACTCGGCTGTTTTGTAAGCGATCCCCTTCTTTCAGTCTTTGCTTTCCCTTTGCGCCGGTCACCTCTCCCATTCTCCCTCCATTTGTCACCGCCCTTTCCCATTTGTTCCTCTATAAAAACCCACAATGGTGAACTCTCATTTTTCACAAAACCGCCGTGTTAAAATTTACAATATTTCTAAAACTCCACATAATTTTCAAAAAAAAAAGCTAAGATCTGTAATTCGGCAATTTTCAGTTGACCCCGTCAGATTTGGACGAGCTGATTGACACCAACAAGGATTACCAGATCGACGACTGGTACGAGACTGATAACGGATCTGACAGTGAAGACGAGAGAAACAGGTACTTCATACATTCATTACTCTATTCAATTCTGACCAATCTACTACTCGCTAATATATTCTGCTATATTCCCCTATTCCGATACGGACGTGTCCCTGTGCAGTCCTGTACATGTCAATACTCAGTACGGATCCCAGCAACAGCCCTATTGAGCAATGAGCATGTGCGGGACTGCAAGCGGACCATTCAACCGACTAATAAACTCACCCCGATAGATATATTCTTGCAAATTAAAAATTGCATAGGCGGCAGCCTCAATACTCATGTCTTTGAGTGTCTGGACTGGTGCATTCATTCCCTCGTTTAACATTGTCCCCAGACCAATGCCGTCCGCTTCCTATCCGGATCATGCGATCACTTTTATTCAAAAAGTTCCATTGAAATCGTTCGGTCTGGTCTCCTATTCAATGCACGTTTAGTTGCCAAATTCTCGAATCAGGTGATTTGGAAATGAATAGCAATGATACGTGATTTGAGCGAATCTAGTTTGGCATTCCTGAAACGAATTGTATAATAAATTTCGTAAAAATTACGAAAACAGTTCAGACTAGCCGGCGATTAACCCTCCTGTTTACTCTAGAAATTTTATGGCTGTGTTTCGAACATTCGAGCTGTCAAAGTCGGACACAGATAATAGCCCAGACGCGTAATAGTTTTGGAATTGCTGCGATAAGGCGTTCAACATAAATTTAGATTTTCATTAGCAATTTATTTTACTGCACTATCAACATGAATTATGCACATTGTCATTCCTCGTGCCTAAGAGAATTTGTTCCTAAGCTAGGGAGGAATCTAAAAAATAAACGAGAAGTCTTCGAAGCATCTCGTAATATTAATGATTTATGCTATGCATTATTTAAGAGCCCGTAAGATTTATTCTATCGTTTTTCTCATTGCGCATTTAGTGGATTCGTTCGTGCAAACACCGAAGGCCTTGTGTGGGAATATTGAAAATGAGAGGAATTAGTTATTCCCCAGCTGAACAACTCTAGATGATGGTCTTTAGTAGGGAAGTAAAGAGAGGGTGAAGGGAAATGTTGAAAATAGCAGAACGAATTTGCATTTATGACTATTGAGCGTTGGGTGTCTTGATATTTTGCAGATACGTTTTTTTAAATTATATATATATATATATATATATATGTTTTCGAGCTCTTGCAATTTTCCACCAAATTACATATTCTCTCATCTGTATCTCGTATGTATTGCAATCAACAAATCATGCACTTTGTTTGGCCTCTCGAACTTGTGAGACGCATCCAAGCGAGAGGAACAGCACAGCAAAGACTGCCGAGTTTGGAGAGCGCTGTGCGTGGAAGATGGCTATCAATCTCCTCTGCAACGCTGCTTCGCGCTCTCTTCCCTTCCCTCTCCTTTTCCCCCTCCTGTCGACACTTTCATCTTCATCTTTCGTAATAGTCAAATAGGCGCCAGGGGGCTGCGCTGTTCCTGGCTGTTTTTTGGGGCTTTCTTTTCTCCCTGCTCAGCTGCAAAACCCTACGAAAATATGCCGATTACATCAGTAGTGAGAGAGGGCAGCAATCTGGCTTGTTTCATAAGACTCACCCACTTTTTTCCTGGAAGCACATTAAAATGGGAGACAATACCTGGACGATTTCATCACCTCCCTTTCATATTATTTCGTTGTTAATGTGTGAACACGCGAATAGGGGAAGAGAGTATTTCACAATCCATAATTCGAATAACTCGGTCCGTTGCTATAAACACGACCAAAGCAGAAAGGATTTGATGAATGAAGAGACTGATATTGTGATTGCAGCGTGGACATTGTGGCTGAACTGGTCAACAACACAGCAGAAGACAACCATCCTGCCAGGGAGTATAGACAAGAACCTGCGAGGTAATTGAAAAAAATAGGAAGTTGGAAGAAGATTGATTGATTTTAGAAGGATGAACGACCACCTACTGCCTGACATGGACATGCCAATCGAAGATGGGGAGGAAGAGATTGAGCAGGGCGATCTCTTCGCAGAATCAGAACCGGGTTTCTTCGATGGCAGAGAACGATTCATCGGACATGATTGTATGCGTCTTATTTGTGAAAAAAAAGTGTTTCAAATCCACGATCTTTAGATCACTACTACTATCATGACGAAGGCAGAGGCTTCGTCCGTGAGCATCACATCACTGAAGCCGTTGGTCGCCAGTTCGGAGAAGTCCAGATGGAGGCTCCCAGAGCTGCTAATGAGCCGATCGAGAGATACGAGGACGTTGGCTATGAGAGAAGACATCGCAGAAGTGGCAATGAGCGTGTTCATCCAAATGGTAAGCAGCATAGCACGGAAGTTGTTGAGCCAAGTACGATCTTCCTTGTTTCAGAGCTGTACACAGCTGCTTCTCGAGCCATTCCACTGTGCGACAACATGCGCGAGAGACGAGAGATTGCTGAGTTCGGAGAAGCGGGTTATTGCCAGACGAATCTGAACGACGAGCTGCAGCAGCTCAGATACTTGCTCAGAAGACCGCTCAGCAGGAAACTCGAGAACAAGATCATCGACCGCCATGAGAGAGTAAGAAACCATGAATGCAGTCCATATGATTAGCAGCTATTTTTCTTGCAGGTCATGCTCTGTCACATACTGAAAGTGGCTGAATCTGACCAGGAGGAGGCTCTCCGTCTGGCGGATCGCCTCATCTCTCCTTCGGACGAGTTCTTCGAACGCCGCAAGCGGCGTTTCGCTTTCTGCCCCACAAAGCTGGCCTTCTTCACAAACGGTTTTATCTTTAGTTAGCTAAACCACTCAATCAGAAGCTCCTCAGTTCATTTGTTTCTCTAACGAGTTAATATTATCTCTATTTGCAGTTGTTTGTGTTTTATTTCTTTTCGTTTATTGTAGTCATTTTGTGCTGCTGGCAGATTACTGTTGCCTGTTTGCAGATTTGAGAATCTATCCGAAACGTGTGCAATTTTTTTTTTATAATAATTTAGAATTTATTCGAGGAATAATAATTTAGAGAAAGTGAAGCGAAGAGAGAATTTACAAGAAGGTCTGTGATTGAAGAATGATTTCTATTGTATCCACATGTCTGGTTATTTGATTATTCGGTAGCTTTTAGAGAATTTTTTGTTTATTGACATTTCTTGTTTTATTTGGCGATATATCAAAACATGAGATACCATTTTATCTGACTAATTTCTTGTTATTATTGACACAAAGCTTTATCCATTTCATTCGTAATAGCATATGTGCATTCTACACAATTTCTCTAGCAAAATAACTCATCCCTGACATTGCATTTTTAATCTTGTCACATTCTTTGCACCAATGGCAATGATTTGCGCTGAATGCCTTCCAAAGCTCAACACTTGGTCGCTTTTGAATTGCTATCGATTTCAAAAATTACCTCTCTAAATTCATCTCATCAGAATCAACATCAATATTCTTGAAATTGATAATATTTTGTTCTTCTATTTCTATTTAAAAATCATATAATCAAAAAAAAAAGTCTTTATTCAAAATTGATCAAATTAGGTTCGCTTTCAGCGCTCATTGCCGGTGAGAATATTGAACTGAATCTTAACACAAATTTATTTAGCTTGGTCCATCAGGTTCTGTGTTTTTCTCTTCTTTTTCCTCTAGAATTGTATCTCGGTGTGTTTTGTAATATCAGCGCAACTCGACTCAATCATTCTTCTGATTGATCGAATCGACATGTTGCAACGTGTTCCCCTATGTTCCGCAACAGCCCACCTCAAGGAGATCGTGCTGCTCGTTTGCTCGATTATCAGCTATTAGCTCGAAGCTTTATCACCCCGTATCGGTCTTTATCGCTCTTCCGTCTCCCAGTTTTAATCCCTCCGTTCCGTTGTGGTATCAGCGAGTCCAAATCATCGCATCCTCTTTTCTTCAGTTATAAAAATGATCATGCTTATCAACAATCACGCAGAGCTCCAAAATGGGAGATTTTCCCGCCAAAAATTAGGGAATTGGCTCATTTCTTCAATCACCCAATGATATTTTTCGTATGTACTCTCTATTTGTGCGAATTTTGGCAATTACTGGAGGTGAAACTTCGGACTATTTTTATGCTCAATAATTGCCCAATTTTCAAAGTTTTAGATTTAGAATATCATTTTGTAAGGACACAAATTGTTCTCTCTATCTAATCTCAATTTATGATTTCTCTATTTTCCTCCCCTCACTTTATACAGTATTCCCTATTTCCAGAACCTTCTGATACATTATCAAACTGGTCTCAGAGTCTCGTTGAAACGTTGAATTGTAGTAAATTATCACATTTCAAGTTGGTCAATAAAATTTTATATCAGAAAATATCCGTAAATACAGTTCCGCAAAATAATAATCAAGAAAAGTTTCATTTGGAAAAAGCAGTTGCATACGAAATAAGGCTAAGCGAAAATCATGCCCAATATCCAATACCATCTCGCATGTAACATCGCAGTGAATTGTGCACGAATTGGTGTTGTATAATGTGATAGAATTGATGGTTTTGGATGTGTGAAATTGAAGTTTGTGAGAGTTGATGTGAGGCTTAAGTTGCTTTGTGAGTTTATGTTTTACCTCGGCTCGGACTTGTCGAATTCAAGTCAATACACAATGCTTCGTCTATCAAAATTTATTGGCATAAATGCCTGTTAGGGCTTTAGCGATTTAGAATCTTAATAGATGTTGACCGGGGGTAGATTAGGTCGATTGGTTGAATATGAAGATCAGTAATGAGATTTGGGTGTGGGTGAGATGAATTTCAATTATTTAGATTGGGTAATTGAGTGATGTATGCTAATTTGGACTAGATCTTTGAGATCGAGGGGCGATGCATTCAAGCGTGTGTACGTGTGTGGGTGGGTTAGTCATAGAGCCCATCAGAGCTGAAACGAAATTGAAATTTTAAAATTCGAAATCGAAACCGAAATGGCTCAAAAACCCTCGAAATTTCGTCTCAGCCCTGATGAGTAACCAAAATTCATAGATAGTATATGCACTTATCTTTGTTTTCATTGTTAAAGTCGTGAACAACTTTCAGATAATCTATTACATAATTTATTCGTTTTCTTGTACAACAATTCCGAATTCAGAAGTTTAGACTTGAGTCCAAGACATTCTCCACCCCTTGCGCTGATCTGCGCGGTCGGAAATGAACTTCATGCTGAACGAATCACCAGCGAAAGTGTGGTCCCATTTCACTCCGCGAGTTCCAGACAGACTAAATTGAATATTCATTAATTACACGAATATAACCATGCAAATTCAGGGATTTTACGAATTTATTCATCCCCGTCCAATTCCCAAATTTGGAAAACCTTGCCCTCACTGTCACAGGAAAATCGAATTTGTGAAATGCCTCTACCAGTTTTGATATTCAAAACCATTTTTGCTTTATGAATAAATTACAATAAAAATATTGAGCTAATTGAACTTATTATTACTCGAAAAATTCACCCTAAAATAACTTACTTAGCGACAAGGAACTGTGGCTCTTGCACCATTCCTTCATAGATGAGCAAATTGTCGTAATTCTCTTCGGTATCAAAATCTACCACTCTAGCTCTCACCTGAAGTTTATCATAATCAAAACGAAATAGCCCATGTTCACTTACTCGAGATCTTGGATTCACTTTGACAGTGTACAGCTGATTCGTAAACGAATCGTAATGGTTCGGGTAATTTGGACTAAATTTTAGATTTTGTAGAGATTGATCAATTTCGATGCATTTGATAGCCAAAATTGAGCCAAGTATTATTTTGAAATGGAATAATAGCCTTTTTCTGATTAGCTCAATATAAAAATTAACAGGTATTAGTGGCTAAAAGTCAAATTCAAGCGTTTCAAGTTTCAATTATTTGTTTGCATGAAACAAAACCATATTAGGTTTCAAGGTTAGGCTGGATACTATCAAATCCAAAAAAATCTTATAAATTTCACCTGGTCAGAACTCCAGATGGACCGGACTGGTTGATTGGTGAAAGAACTCGCCTTAAAAGCAATTATGTTATGCAATCAGGATGTATCATATTTGTTTAAACATCACTACATAAAAAAAACATACCACACCGAAATAGTTTTAAAAAATCCTGCTAGTCCCCTCCTTCCCTATTCTCTGTTTAGACTTTTTTATTATACTATGGAGCTGCAAAAAACTTAAGTAAAAAGAATAGTGTGCTTACTTAGCAACCCATTTTGCATACCAGCCGATGTCCACATTGGCATGGTCGGTGTGGAACCAAAGCGTCATCTGATTGCTAGGGCCTTGGCATTGAGTCGTGGGAGACGTCGCGTTAAATCTAAATCCCACTTTTTAATTTATCAGCCATTTGAACTGAAAGTAATCACTTCTGGATCAGTTTCGCCTCGTCGATTTCTGGTCCATCATAAACACTCACGAAATCGTTCTTGTCTTGAAGGAAGAATGGGTCGAAACTAAGTCCGATGTAGTGTCCAGCCGGTGCTGAAAATAGTAGTTTTTTTTCAAAGTTTTGAAAATCAAAATTGTAGACAAGATAAGAAAAGTTGTTATTGTAATTCTACTGCTTTAGAATAATATAAAGATTTTTCTTCTATCAAAGAGCTGAAGTAATGAATAAATTAAATTTTCATGGAAAATAACTAAAGACTCGCTTTTCAAAGTTCCATTGTCGCATAAAATTTATAAGAATGCCGATAATCAAGGTGAAAAGTATATTCCTTACCATTGATCTGATATCGGCAATCGATATTGTTGAAGTAGGCCTAAAATATTGTTTTTATTTTGGGATTAAAAAAACTGATTACATTTGGAAAATTGGGTGAGAAGAGAGTTCCATTGAAAGTCGATGGGCCTCCGAGCATTCCACCATTGCATCTGAATTTCTTTCTTGATGTTTATCATTTTTACTACTAGCTGTGAATAAAATAATAAATCACGCATTTTTGAAAAGATATAATTATGAAAGAAAATATTATACCCTGCCCTCAGCCTTTTGGGCGGGGCCGCGAAGCGGCCCCGCGCCCAAGGCTGCGGGCAGGGTGTAATTACCTTTGTTTTGGGATAGTGCACGTACATTGGATTTTATCGATGTCTAGTTCTCTATGACACAGTAGCGGTGGAGGGCTAATTTTTGATGGATAATTTACCCCCCCTCAAATGAGGAAGATCCGCGAAAAAATTTTGAAATTTGCATCATGCCTTGGGGAGTTATCGATTTTTGAAGAAAACCCAAATCGTATCCGTGGACACGAAATTGCGTACCGTGTACCATCTGACATTTGCGTTCTAAAAATGCTAGA
>LIAE01006574.1:44020-68297 GCA_002287525.1 Diploscapter pachys | reverse complement strand
TTATGTTCTGTTGAACTGTTTCGCACAAATCGGAAAACAGGAATGCATCAACCTAATAATAAATTAAGCCAGTGATTTTTACTGATAATTGTTCCCCTATTATATAAATGTCCGACTCCTATAGCACTGATTATCGAATTTAATTCGAAGCAACAAATTGATGTCCAGGTTCAAACTTATTTTTGCTACTATTTTAATATGCATTACTTCAACATTTTGTAATATATGTGCAACAAATAAGAAAGGTAATTTTACAGTCCTTCAGGAATTTTTATACAAGTTGATCAATTTTGAATTAGAACTTGATTTTAGAAGTATACAATTTTCTAAAAATTATATATAGGATATTTAGATGGTGTTCCAATATCAAAAGATGACCAATATCCTTGTGTCTCCGGTCATATAATGGCTGCTCATTTCATTGATGGATCAGGAACATATCCAGACGCAGTTGATCACGTATTATAAAATTTTATGCACATGTATTATATAGATGTTTATTTTTAGTCAATGTCTATTCTGAGTAACTATTACGACTGTTACTGCAACAGTTTTCGATTTATTATTGCAGGTATTTGTCGGAATTGAGCATACATTTTTAAGCTATGGTTATTCAAATTATTTTTTATCATCTTAAAATTTCTAATGTAATATTCTTTACAAACTTTACATGTGGATTCAACAGGAATAATGTCAAAAACAATAACTAAAATAGAGTTTATGTTTCATTGTTTGTTTCGAATAAAATGCTCGCATAATTTAAACATTTTTAGGATAACCTGAGGTTAATTATTATTTAGACTTTATGTCGATTTATAGGAGCTTCTTATGAGTATGTCCCTTGGCCGAAGAATGCTACAACACATAATGACATATTAACTGCATGGGATTGGTTAGACACTGCAATAGAACCATACCGTGGAATATTCGATTTGCAAACGTGATAAATAATTTATTGCTATATAAATCAATATTATTTCAGTTCTGTTAACACATTCCTCCAGCTTCCTCAATACTCATCATATGATCCGCAAAGCAACCATCCACCGTTCGCAGTTATTTATGCTCTTAGCGAGTATTTTGTGCAAGACTATAAAGTAATTAATGTTCATTATTCAGCACTGTGAATGGAATGAACAATCTTCTAAATGGTATATCACAGTTACAGAGCAAAGTAATCATTATTATATCCTTTAATTTAACGATTAATTTGATATGTAAAATCTTAATTTCGAAGAAAAATATCATAACTCATTGTTTTATTTAGGGTTATACGGTTTTACTCATTGCAAATAAGTTAATTCGATATAAGACGTCTGACCTATTACAAGTATTGCCACAATCAAATATGATATCCATGCGTATTGAACATTTACTTAACAGCTCATCAACATGGCTAGTGAGTCGTTATAATGCAGGGTGAATTTTATATAACCTGATTAAAATATAACTGATGATAAAAGCACTATTTTCACAGATACACAGTACCGACAGTTAACCAAACAGGAACTTCGGGATATATAACATCATCAAACTATCCTAATAGTTATGGAAAATGGGATCTACGTGAGTATTATATCACAGCTCCATCTACATATAACACAGTAAGAATATTTATTACATTATTGACATTTAAAAAATCGTATATTGTTAACATTACTAATGAAAATATATCAGTTTTCAAAGTAAGTGATTGAATGTGAACACGAAACAAATTTTTGATGTTTTGTTAATTCAAATTTTACCTATCTTTAATCATAACCAGCATTGAATCATTATTATTTATTTTATCTCCATTAAAATTATCTAACTCATAGAGTTAAAGTAACATCAGAATGTTTAGAAAAAACTAAACCAAATTTACTGCTATTCAAAACTTTTCCGAAGAATAGTAATTTAGATATTGCTAACAATTAATGATTTCGAAACAAAGGGATGCCGCGATTTATTATTCGTTTATAAAGGATCAGTTATGGACGATTATGATTACTTATATAAGTAAGCATTAATTAGAAAGCTTAGAGATGGATTTGCTGTAGTTGCAAGGGTTTAGCCAATTAATATAGACGAAAACTCAATTCCTGACCTCTGAACTCAACTGTGGAATCTCATGAAACTGCAACTACTTCAAACATATTCCTCAAATCGTTGCAGTTAGTGTTATACAATGTCATTTTCAGATGGTGTGGAAAAATGAGTGTCCAAAACTTTACAGTCCAATCTAATGCAGTGGCTCTACGATTTTATAGTCAAATTTATGATGTTCGTCCAGGATTCAATATTTCCTGGACAGCAATCTCCAATCCCTCTGAGGAGAAATCAGACAATCCCATCGGATAACGTGGTCCATTTGAAAGCTTCAGATATTTTATACAATAATTGCTTGAATTATTGTTTTATTTTAACAGTCAAATAAATCTTCGATCGTGAAAAATGTTCCTTCGAAATTTTGTATTTGAAATCCTCATATCAGCATTAGTTTCCACGTTGAATTTCGTGAATTTGGTTCAAGGATCATTTTTGAATAATTACAAATTCTTGATTTCAAATCCATAATCATCAAGAATTTGAGATTGAATTCTGAATTTCATTGATAATTGATAAATGATCACCTAATATATAAGCCATTTCTTATCTTCTTATCACTATTCGAAATATTCTCAATTTTCGTTCGTAAAGGGAGAAAATGATGACAAAGCTGGGCTCATTTTTTGCCCTCTTAATTTGTGTATTCTTCATAGAATTTGTCAATTTCAATGGAAAGGTAAAAAATAGATTTTACGTTAACTTTGATCATTTTTCGAAGTCAAAATTTTCTGAAATATTTTTTTAAACCCCCATAATCGATTTGTATAATTGGTATGAAAATTGAAATTTAAAAAGGGTAACTACAGAATTATATAGTAGAGGTAATAACTCAATTGTCTCATTCAGAGCAGTCATAATAATCGTTTCTTTGATAGATTTCGTTTAGGAAATGCGAGCCACTTTTTTTTTAGAATACGTTGAAATATCAAGCCAAAAGTCCACGCAGCTAAAAATCGCCGCCCAGATAAATACCGATGCACGTTATATTGAGACGGGGACAAGAAGTGAAAAAAACGGAAAATCCGAAAAAAAAATAATAATAAGACGAAAAAGAATCGATAGCACCCGAAAAAAACGAAAGAAATGGCGAAGAAGAATTGCAAAGTGCTTGAAAATGATCATTTTTCGCACGGATTTGAATGAACCGGTGGCATTTTCTTGTTTTCAATTTTCTGTGCATTTCGTCTCTTGCAGTGTCCATTGGACGGTTTCTTCGCGTAGTCCTAGTCTCATGCTGATGAATCAGATGGACGAAACAGAATCGCTGAATTCGAGTCGAGCAGAGGAAATGGAGCAGAGGCAGGGAGAAGAGAGGAACAGGGAAGGGGCTGCAGGAAATTCGAATCAGGTAGGAATGGGAACTGAAATGAAGAAGGTGATCATCTTGATGACGTTCGTTTTAGAGCAGCAATGCAATCCAAAGTTCATCGACGACGAGTGCGGATCGTCGCTGCTGTCGCATCTGTCAGTCCGAAACCGGAGTCCTTGTCAGGTCAGTCACTGACTTGTCAGCTTTTTTTTCTATAATTCGTCTTTCTTCTGTTTGCCTGTAGCTAATTTGTGTGCTAGAAAATTCATAACTTTCGATGTTCTGTGTCCTTCGCGATCTATATGTTCTTTTTCTTGATTTTGTAATTGCGTATCCTCATTCAAAAATTTTCAGGCCTTGCAACTGCACAGGAACAATGGGAGATATCCATGAATCGTGCCTGTCGAAATGGGTGAATATGAGCAGGAAGAAAGGCTGCGAGATCTGCAAAACTCCCTACGAGAAAGGCGGTTCGAAATTCAAGAAGATAAGCGAGTGGGACAAACCGGAGATTACCAAGTCGGTAAGATGATTACATATTGCAATATTGCGCCGGTCAAACGCAGTGAAATATCGTTTGTAAAAAATAAAAAAGAATGGCGAAGGACACAGGAAATTGCGTATCACTTCCACTATCCCCCGCTTACTTTCTCTGACATTCTGCCTCCTTTGCGCATAGTTCATACGCGCATTTCTTGCAAGGCGTGCTTCAACAAACGATCTTTCACTTCATTTGACCAGCACATTAGTTTGCAAAACCGATTAAAGCATTCACTTTTTGTTGTATTATAATTGCATTCAATTTTGTAAATGCTGAATTTATTTTTTCTTGGATATTCAATTTTTCCATCTATCTTTTTGAAATAAAGATCAGCATTTACAAAGACATCCGTGTTTAGAATACCAAATTGGCATGAAAACCATTAATTTTTATTGGTTCTCTCAACTTTTCTCAAATTATCAAAGGTGTTTGAAGAATTTTTCAAAATGGACAGACTTTTACAATTATCAATCACTGAAATTATTCCTGCTCTTGAGATTTGAAATTCATTTTTAAATTAGCATATTTCAGAATCTGCTGGACATACTAATTCTGTTTCTGATAGCCTACCTCTTGTATTACATCATGCTGCTTCTCCACGAACGAAAATTCTTCCTCAAGGTCCAGCTGAAACTCACGCTACGTCCCGATGACTATGGGAGATTGGGTTAATACATTTAATTTTCAACTTTTTCCTGGTATTTTCTTTCTAAACGATATTAGAAGTGATTTTATACAAACCTCTTTGGTAGTCGATATGATGAAAACCTTTTCTGCCAAATGTAAAACTTTTGTGATCTTGAATAAGATTTCATTCTATTCCATAAATGATGCGAATGCTTTGAAAATTGGACTCTTTCTTATTCTAATCGAATTTTCATACAATTCAAAATTACCTTTAACATGGTATCCTTCGTCATTCCTTCATTTATAACTAATTCCTTCTAAAATCTACCAAAAATAATCATTTAAAATTAATGTTTCAACGTTATTTTTGTTATTTCAGGCTATCTGTTCATCTTCATGCTCCTCTTTTCGATGATACTTCTGGAGCAACTCATGCTTGTGGCCGCTTATTTCATCAAGCAGCGGGAGATTCACTTCGTCAATCGAAAGACCAAATCAGTGCTGCCTGCAGAGGACTAATAGAGCCTGCATAAGCTCGATAAAAATCTTCGAATCAAACACATTTATTGCCATTCTCAAAAATAGAATCACACGTATCTCTAATTTGGCAGAATAAATAGGCAAAATTCTTGAGCTACAACAATTATGGAAGTGACTTGACAAGGAAGGTCTGCAGTGTGTTACTAACAGAATCGGTTTATATTTACTGGGCAAGTCAATTCGACCATGCTCATCACAGAAGTTTAGATAGAAAATCCCCACCGTTCTTTATGATCAACAATTTGGTACTAAAGTTTAGGTCTTCACTTTGTGCTACAAACATTCACAAATAAAAAAAATTAGTGTACGTTATTGCGAACATAAAATTTCATTATATACTCCTTGCAGCAGCAATGCTTTACAACGGAGAGACTTTGGACCCAGATTGTGAGATCAGGAGAAATGATAAGGATTTTTTACTTAAATTCTTAAATTCTCGTGATGAGCAGATTCGAATTGACTTATCCAATAAATATGAATCGAATTTGTGAGCAACACGTTGTAAATCTCCCTTGTGAATTATTTTTGGCATCGTAGAAGAAAACTGGTGAATTCTCGATGTGATATTTCTTAAGATTTTAATAAATCAGATTTCCATCAAACAATTACAAGAAAAAGTAAGTAATTTTGAACAATTTGTGAGGCAAGTAATTATTCCTGACCGAGTATGCATTAATGAAAATGCATAGATAAGTAACATTGCTTGGGTTAAAGTGAAAAAAATGATTTAAAAAAAAAGATATAAGAGAATTTCCAAATAAGTGAGACCGTAAGTTTAGTTTACATGAGAAATTCCATAAAGTGCATACCGTCAACCCGTCAATAAACACCGATCTTTTTCTATTTTTAATTTCGTCTTTTCTGAGGATTTTCAAATTTTAGATTTCTCGTAAGACGCAGTAGTTAAAGTTTTCAAATATGCTAAATTCTGAATTGCAAACCGCATTAACGTGTGACTTCTGGAATAAGCAAAATGATTCCATTATTTTATATTTGACTAGGATCATATCGTTGAATTCGTTTCGGACTTTTGCTTATGCGACATTTCACTCGCTCGAATCATCTACAAACATATTTTCATTCTTTTACAAAGCCAAATGCAAACTTACGTTTAGCTGCTTCATTTGTTCAAGTCGACTATTGAATAACTCCGTAGCAAATTCATACAATCTAAAATTTATCATTTGTAAGGGCTTTATAAAAGTTCTTTACTCAATATCGAGATGATTTCTCTGCTTGATCCTTTCCAACTGCTCTTCTGTTATCTGCGTATCATTCGACTTTGACTTGCTCCATTCCGACAACTTTCGAGTGAATTTGAGTCCGAACAGATTCTCGAACATGAACTGACTGTCGTCCATCCTCTCTTTAATACCGAAAAATACCATATTTCTGAAGTGAAATTTCAGTTTTATGGGTTTACTTCTCTAATTACCGTAATGTTTCCTTGGCGGATTCAAGCATAATTCGGTCTCTCTGTTCATTTTCAATTCCTAGCTGAGAATAGCAGCCGATTCGAGTCAAATCAGCCAGCATTCGAGTTTGTCGATTGAATGCCAGGTTGAAAGGACAATAGTTGAATTCATCGATGGTGACCCCTTCCCATCCTATCAGAGGGTCGAAGCAGATCGGCAACTCATCTGCAGTGGGAGGCCGGCCGTTGCATATGTGTCTCGAAGCTATCCAAGTCGCACCCCGATTCACGTGTCTGTACTCCGAGATGAATCGCGATATCGGTTCCCGAAGGAATGTTGTGTAATAATATCGTCGCTTCTGGTGGAATCCTTCAAACTAGTAGTCAAATTCTATCTCCAGTAAATACTCTTTTACCTTCTTTCTTGTCCAAAGCCTCATTCACGCATCCATTCACAAACAACTCTGTGTAATCAGAGTGCAGACCGCAAAGCCAACCCGTCGAATACCGGGAAAATAACCAAATCTAAAATTATTTACTGAAAGTGACGAGTTTTTCACTGAGCGCGAACCTCATTTTGATTGTTTGGCCGTTTACAGTTGCATCTCTTCTTCCCTTTCGTGCACTGACACGGTTTGTCGATATCCAAATATCTGACCAGGAACTTCTCGAATGACGTTCCTGCTGTCTTCTGGATGTGGAGGAAGACGATCACATCTTTCCCATTGATGTTGAATCTAGAAAATTGGTTTTTAAAAGAATTTTCAATAAACGCGCATAGCTACCGAGACGTAGGTCTTTCGAGAAATTTTCCTAGGGATGCGTTTGATCGGTTTGAATAGAATGATCCTCGTAATCGATATGAAGCTTCGCTCTAAAAATATTCTTATTCGAATAAATGCATTCGATGAATCTTATTCAACCTGTGCAATTGCGAAATTCCGCATCTGTTCATGAGAATATCGCGTTGTGTATTGGTTGGGCAGCAAATTTGAAGAACTCTCTGAAATATGTGTTGCTTTTGAATATCTGATTGAAAACTACCTATGAGGATGTAATAAAACGATACCGAGACTAGAAGAAAAGGAAAAAGCAGGATAAAGCGGGAAGAGAAGGACAACTGTCTGAATTTCCACGACAGAGATCGTATTGAATCAGGCTCAGAATTATGTCTCATCTGAATATAGTTTTTGTTGAATAGACCTTGAAAGAATTGCCTCTTATCACAGATGTGAATTTGACCATTTATGGTCAGTCGAATAGGATATTGGTAGACGATTAGATGAGCCGATCATCCATTCTGTGCTCGGCCTGCCTCCCTGTCTGCTTGGCTGATGGCCGATTGATTAGGTGCGAAGAAGCAATTGTCAATTGCCCTACACAAAGCACTTATTTCTAATGAGAAGCGAAAAATCCTCAACGACTAACAATTTCAAAGCAAGAAACTGAAAAAAAAAAACGAAGGAGTGGATTTAGTAGTGGAAGGGAAAAGAGAAATGAGGGGATGAAAAGGGGAAGAAGCAGATGGAAGACAATCAATCACAGAGCACGAAATGGAAGGGAAATGAAATGCATTTGGAGAGAAGGAATAGATGAATTGGCCTAGAAAGGGAAAAGTATTGGCCAAATAATATTTGGAAAAACAATTGATTGACTATAAAGACCATTTGAATGCTTTTGAATGACTGAATGATCGAATGATGAATGGTAGATCATTGAGATGAAAGAACAACTGTCTGCTTGTCTATGTTGTTGTTATGTGTAAATGAATACACATTACAAATCGCCTCTGGCAGCTGCAACAACGCGGCTATTCACAGGTCAAATGAAAAAGATAGCATCGCAAAATACAGCTAAAGCTAGTGCACGCACAGATAAAAGAACATCTCAACGCATAATGAGAAAGAGGAGAACATCTTTTGAAAATGATTGTTTTGAAAATCAAAAGCGAAATATTAGCATGGCCAATGTCATCTTGACATTTATGATACCACAATGATTGACAAATGAAAATGGAATTATTCGCTTGCAAAACTACGACAAAGTACAGCATCGCATAGGAATAGTATTATGACATAATATTTGGCGTTTTTCGCTTATCTAATCATGCTAAGCCGATACGGATAAAAGTCATTGCATCTGACGAACTCCGAATAATAACAATTATTCAAGTTTTATATAATTAGCTTATCGCATGCGTGTGTGAATGAGGCTTAATAAATATCAAATATTGTTTCAAACTTATATTCATCACAACTATTCATGTTAATTTAGTATACAATTTAAAATTTTAGTGAACGCATCATAATATCACAGCAATGAAACAATTGGTCAGTAAACGTCTGCTATCTCGTTGCTGAGATATGGTATCAATTTTCATTTTTTTTTTTTTAAATTTCGTATGCAATATGAATTTTAAAGAACGATTTATTTTCATTATTGAGCCAAAGGTATAATTCTAGCGAAAACTAATCTCTTCAAATGATAGTTACACAAGTTTATCTTTATCATCATCTCGAGAATATGAGCATGTGATTGTTAGCCGGCATTTCATGTTTCGCTTTCAATCGTAACATATTCCGTTGAGCTAGCTAAATTGATATGATTTAGCAATTTAAAATATGGAAGAAAAATACCGATTCTAAAAATGTCACGTCCCGCAGTCCCCACTCTGGATTTTTCGAACGTAAACTTTCATCGAAATCCGCATTGCTTTGCGGTGATATGTGGCCGTCGAATTTATAAGCTCCATAGGTGATCAGCAACCCATTACTCCTCTTCAGCAAAGCATTTGCTGCCTAAACACATGATAATTTGTGTTCTTTCACTGCTAGAAATAAGAACTAACTTCGAATAAACCAATTACGGCTGCATCGCTACTGATGTGGATCATATTTATCGAGAGAACAACGTCCACCGAGTTGGGAGCGTAATCTTCTGGCAGAGCCCAATTAGAGACGGGCTTTGAAACGTCGACAAATAACGGCACTCGGACATTAGAATGCTAAAGTGTTGTTAACTCTGTTTCGCCTTGATGGAAAATGATCTTACCCGAAAGTGATCTAAATATCCAACTATTGAATGAATCGATCTGGCATCTTTTTCGGATGGCAAAAATGTTGTTCCTGGGAAGAGTGGGGCAAAATGTGACACGTGTTGGCCTGTCCCAGAAGCTATTTCCAAAACCTAAACTTAAAACTCACGTGAATTCAATGTTTGCTATGGTGGCAATTCCGACTCACCTTCATTCCATCTCGCAAATATAATTTCAGGATCTCGGCGATTGGTCCCTTGTTACGTTCAGCTGCAGACGCACTCAGCATTTTACTGAAATTAATCAATTTTCTTGAGGAAAATATTTGGAACTTAAATTATTGAAACTTCGAAGGCAAATAATGAAATGTTTGTTTGTTAAATTGAAAGCTAGAAGATGCCAATCAATAGATGGAGGTGAATTGATTGACTTGAAAGGGAGAGAAAGGCAGAGAACGCTAAACTGCTTTACACGAAATGCATGAATAAAATGCTAGGCAATATGATAGAAAATACAAAATAGATACCTAGTCAAGAACCGGATGGCAGTGAAAACAGAAACAGAAATAGGAGAATTGGAAGGAGGGAAATAGACTGGGACTAGGGAAAGAGAACGATTGATGCACCACATTCAGCAGTGTGTATGGTTAGTCCGTTGCATGAGAATACGTATGGCAATTCTGCTATGCAAATGATTGTAGCCTGTGGTCATAGGCCCACTTCTCTTATTTTGTGTTCTAACATCCATCTCTAAATATTCGCTCTGCTCCACTTTTAATCGTTTCAAACATCGTAGAGTCCAAATATTTCTTTGAATTTGCGAATCGAAAGAAAGCATTTCCTATAATTCGAGTTACTTTCTACAAACACACAGAAACACGTAACATGACATGACTATTTCTGCGCAATTAGGCGCTGAATTAAAGGAACCTTGACAATTTGACGAAATAGCATAAGGCGTTGAGAGAGATGAGATCGAGAAAAACGGCGAATGAAAGAGTGAAAGAGTAAAAGAATGAAGGAGACGACAGGTTGCATCTGCGCATCTGCATCAGAGGCAATATTGAGGTGTTTACCTTGAGTCTTCTTCATTCACGTTTGGAGTTGACCCTCAGGTGGGCGTGGTCAACTGCAGAAGATCGTCGATTCAGTTCAGTTCAGTTCGATTCGAATCAAAATCTGCAATTACTGTTTACCTTTCGTTCTGCACTTTAGCAATGGCATTTTTGACTCGATCGCCCTCTTCTTTCCCTTTCCTTCCCTTCGCCATTCCGCTAACAATGTCCTTGTATCGATTTCTACGGTGCTGTATTAGTGTTGAATGAATCGTATTCGCCATTTATTGCAGTCTCTTCCTCACTTGGATCATTGCCTCTCCCGTCCTTTCGTCCCTTTTCCTTTTTGCATTGGTCATCATCTTCAAAATACCTCCAAACTTTCAGATGCAATCAGAAATATGGTTATTACTTCTCGAATTACTAATTTTAATTCGGATGACAGTTAGTTGGAGCGAACTCGATGAGCAGAGAAGAATTGATTCTGTAAGATTTTTCGAAAATATTTTGAAGAATCATTTTGAGCTGTGTAGATAATTCAATCCGAACGACAGCAATTTGACATGGAAATGAGGCGCCAAGATGCAGTAAGAGGAAAGAGTCGGGGAAGCTGGCAGAATGATGAGAAGTCTGGGATGGCGATGGGATTGGGATATTATGGAGATAGAGATAGAAGCATGCCTGGCAATAGCAGAAGGCCTGTGGTTGCAGACTTCGAGAAACTCGAGCATAGGAGTGGTAAATCATTTGTTTTAATTTTTACTTCATTAGTTTTTTTCTTTAGATGCTCTCAAATCAGATGAAAATTTTTGGTGTTATCATTGCGCTTCGCAAATTAACAAAGTTTCTCCTGAAATGAGGACAGCGATTCGAAAATTCATGGATTTGCGTAGAGGCAGCTATGAACCTGGTAGGTTATTTTTAATTTTTGTATATAACAATCGATATTTTTGTTTCCGCCATAATTTAGCGGTAGCGAACATGCATTTTATGGTTGAGTTATTCTTCACCCTTTACTTACCTGTTTCTCTTTCTCTATTCCCATGCTCTCTCATCTAGTAGTGTTGATCTAATCTGACAGTACAGCAAGATCTGTCATTATCTTCTCCCACTGAATAGAATCTATGAATATTGATACCTTTCTGCAATATTTTGTATAGATTCTGTCACGAGAGACTACACATGAGGGGGTATTAATAACGGGGGATAGTTTGAATATCTCGAACTAGAATTTTATATATAAACTCGAAATACTCAATCTGATGCGAAGTGTTATAGAACTTTTAAACTTCAGATATAAATGAGAATGAGCTGTTGAGAATTTTAGAATTTAGAATGAGATTTATCGCGAGATCGTTATGATTAGAAGCTACTGATTGTTAACAAAATTCAAACCGTAAAATTTTGAACAATTAAAATATCATTTTATTTTCATAATCGGCAAATATCCCTTTAAATTCCTGAAGTCAGAATTTGCCCAGAACTCGTCGAATTTTGAAATCAAATAAAACACATTTCGCTTTTGATTACGATAAACCTAAATTTATGATGAAAAACCACTTTATATTTTATAGATTGTAAAATGTAATATTGTCTTGGATTGTGACAGACTATTCTGATTCTATATCATATGCCTGATTCTTCTAATTGATCATTGCGACATTTTATTCAAATCTTGAAGTCGAGTTGTTTCGTAACTGTTCCCCTACTTTCACAAAAGCGAAATACTAATAGCCCAATAATATAGCTCAAAAATATTCAAAAATTCACAAAAGTATCCAACTATTATAATTGTATGATGACTAAGTAACGCCTTAAACTTGGATAATTAACTTTTTGAACATATAATGAATATGTAAAAGAGTCAATAATAAAATGAGGGATGTCAAAAAAATTGCCGAAAACCTAAACGCGCTAATAATTTGGAAAATGAATTCAATATTAAATTTAATATCGCTTTATATGCTTTTCATGATATTAAAACATATTGATTGGTGTACATAAAATTGAAAGAAATCGAAATTAAACATTTTGAAATTGATTAGATACTCTAAACTTGGAGACACAAATAGTCTTTGCAGATGTTGTGACATCGGAATGTGTGAATCCTCGGAACATGTCTCGCCTTCCCCGACAGAGCTGCAAACACTCGATCTGCGAGACAATTGCCTTTGTCGACCACAATGAAGGAGCATCTTTCGTGCTGAGAGGATGCGCCGAGAATTTCGGGGCTATCAACCTTGTGCAAATGAAGAACCAACCGAATGTCCACTGCAAACGGTACATATTATATCCTAGCAATAACTCAAATATTTTAGGTTGCATGAAAATCTCGACGCGACCGAATGCATCTGTAAGGAAAAACGTTACTGTCGAGCACAAAAATCATCATTAAATTATTCGTACGCAGTAGTCGTTTTATTTTCATTGTTGTTTATCGTGTTACATTTCTAATCATCTTTACTTCTAAATCAAATATGATTCACTTAATATTGTTATCAAATGTCAAGTGATTATTTTCAAAAGTTCAGCCTTTCAAACATTCCACTGCTCTACTTATATTACAGGTAGCATTTTAATCGATAAGATTCGTTTTGATTACTTATCTAACTCAGATCATTATTTACCTCATTGCTATGCTCTTTGTATTTGTTTTGTTTTTTATGCATCTCATCTGTAATCGTTTATACTTGAACTCTTCATCATTTATCCTCTCTGATCTCTATTCTCACTAATTCCTTTAGCTTACAATTAGATCCTCCTCTTCTTTCTTGTTGATTTCCTCCAATTATCACCCAATCCATCAGATCATCCAATTACGACCCGGTTTGCTTCCTCTTCCTCTTCATGTTCATTTCTTCTTGTTTTGTCATTTCGAATTTCCGTTCATTTCAATTGATGTGATTAATTTCTACGTGTATGTGCATTGCCAGCAGAATCGCATAAAGTTTTTATTTTACTAAATTAGCGAAGAGATGTGAATCGTTGTCATCTCCAATAAAAACAGCAACAGAATCGATATGATAATGGTGAAGTTGTCGTAGTTTATTGTGGACTCGTAGTTTTTCTTACTTTCTTCTAAATGATCGCTTATTTGAGATTCAAGTGTCATTGGCAGTTTATTTCGAGCTACATGCCCTTGCCATGTGTGAATCACCTCTGCATTGCTCACAGTCCTTCTTTCCTTCTCTTCTTCACTCTGCTGCAATCTTTCATTCTTCAATCTCTCATTGTCAGTCTTTCCTTCCTTCCCCTCCAAAATGTGTCGTGTCTTTTCGCGCCGCGGTCCCCATTCCCGTCTCTGTCTCTGTCCAGGCCGGGCCCTGCGTCTGTATCGCTTCGCCATTCCTTCTCCTTCCCTCTTCCCTTGCAGTCACTCTTTTTCTCTTCTTTTTCTTTGCCTTCCCCTGTCCAATTGATAGTCGATTTCTCCCCCTTCCCTTTCCTTCCCTTCATTATGTCAACCGTCCATTTATTGCCCAACCTATCATTTCAGTGTCAGTAACTTTGTCCATCATCCATCCCGACCAATCCCGCATTTAGCATTCTAATCTGAGAATGCGAGTTCGTCGATTCGGCGATCAGGATTACGACAAATTGAAAAAGTTGGTTTGTTTATGTTTTCTGGTTTTTATCGATTATTGTTGAAAATTAGTAAAGATCAGATTTGTACAATATATCGCAAATTATCATTGGCAGTGGGAAAAATGCTAAGTAATTTAATAAAGTCACAAATTTCGTTTCTATTAGTTGACCTCTAAACTTTCCGCCTGAACAATGCCATTTACTACAAATTTCGAGTGAAATGCATTCATTCAAGTTAAATGTTTCGGTGAAATCTAGTGCTATTTTACAGTTCAATTTGACGGAAAGTGCATCGAGTGAAACGAGGCAAACTGGAGTCATAAATTTGTCATACGCACTAATTGCCATCCCGAATTATAGGAACTGTGCCAAGAGCGGTCATTTATTCGTGGATACGTTATTTTCACCCACAAATGCATCTCTATTCCTCGAACAAGGACGAAGCTCGGATATCGTTTGGAAGAGACCAGCTGTAGGTTTTTTTTTCTATTTTTAAAATTTTTTATCTCCCATATTTCTGTTTATTTATTCGCTAATTGCTTGGCTATCGGTTGATTGATTGCATTGTTCTGATCACATAAATTATCTGCAGGTTTCACTGCAGAAAACAGGCAAAAAAGTGAGGCAGATCGAGAATTTGCTGCAAGAAAAGAAGGAGAGAAGTGAAAGTATGAAAAGGGGATGATGCAAAGAAGGAGTTCGACAAACAGCAAGCAAATCTGTTGATCGAATGCGGAGCTGCTGAATTGCAAGAGTGAACAGACCATGGAAGGGAAGCTCACAGAGTTTGGCCATTAGAAATGTGACGCAACCATTTCACGTATTTTGACTAATGCAAAGACGAAAGAGTTCTGCGGATAAGACCTAATTTCGTAAATCAGTCTCTAAATCAAACTACCATTGTACATTGCAAATTGTATCAATGAAATTTGATTTTTACAAAGTAACAATTTTATCGGTCATTGAAACAATCAGATAATCGTATAAATGCAGGAATTGCACGAGAATCCTCATTTATTTGTGGAAGGCGCCAGCCCGAATGATGTGACTCAAGGCACTCTTGGAAACTGCTGGTTCGTTTCTGCTTGCAGTGCTCTTACTCACAATAGTTCACTTCTAGACAAGGTAAATTGCAGATGTTGTAAAAAATTAGAACCATCTATTGTTTCAAATTATTTGCACATACAGTCAAAATTTTGGCGCTTTTTTCTTAAACTAACTTTATTTCTTTTGAAAGGTTACTTCTAACGAAACAGTTTTCACTTCGTAACTTATTTAGATGTCAAATTTATGCTAACTTATACACAAATATCATAGTTTTAGTTTTATTAATCTTGTATTCATCGATTGCTAAATATAATATTTCGAATAATATAATATCAATTCCAGGTGATTCCTGATGCTGAAAAACAAGAATGGAGTGCCAAGAATATTTATGCGGGTATTTTCCGATTCAGATTTTGGAGATTTGGTGAATGGGTTGAGTTGGTTGTCGATGATTTACTTCCTACAAGGTCAGTTCTTTTCTCGAAATTTATTGCTCTTTCCTATTTATTTATTTATTTTGTCTTTGTTAATTAGAAGAATGCAGTAAAAACTCGGTGATATTTTCCTTACATATTCAATCCCAGGCAGTTTCTATATGACGACCCCTTTTCTATTAAATGACGGACTTTTTCTTTCCTTTCCAAATGCTATTTCTTTTTACAGATTTTCGAAAGAAATAGCATTTGGAAAGGAAAGAAAAAGTCTGTCATTTAGTAGGAAGGAAGTCATCATTTAGTAATAAATGAGTCGCCATATAGCTATTGCCTCAGTCTCATGTATGTGAGATTCTAAAATTAAATAATTCATTATTCTCAACATTTGTAACAAGATGTTGAATACTCATACGGGAAATTTCAAGTTAAAAATCTGTTTCTTGTGTTCTGTTTTAGTGAACTTTATTTTTAGAAATGGTAAATTACTATTCGCTCGCTCAAAGACTGAAAACGAATTCTGGAGTGCTCTGTTGGAGAAGGCATTTGCTAAGTACTTTCATCCTTGCCATTTACGATGCCCCAATTGGTGATTTCAGACTTTATGGCTGTTACGAGAATTTAGTCGGAGGTCATTTGAGCGATGCCTTGCAAGACGTGTCTGGCGGAGTTGCTGAGACTATTAGTGTCGGAAAATTCCTCAAGAATGTAAGAAAACAGTAAACACCTTTTATTTATTTATCCTTCTTCAGGATTATAATGATTCATCCTGTAATTTGTTCAACAATTTGAGAACAGCCTTTGATTCTCAAGCTCTGATTGTGGCTGCTATTGCTGTAAGAAGCTCACATTCGATGATTGCATATTATTCCTAGTATTCAGGCTCGAACGAAAGAAGAAATCGAGCAGACATTGGATTGCGGACTCGTCAAGGGACATGCCTATGCAGTGACTGCTGTGAAGATCGTCGAACTCGAATCAAGCAACCGAATCGCGACTATTTCGTAAGAAATTTTCCAATTTTTACTTATTATTTTATAGGATTTCTTGTTTCGTATTTTCATTTACACTGTCTGCCAAAAAGAATTCAGATGCCTAACTATTTTGAATATCACCTACTATCGCTATATGCCAATCAGCCTGAAGTTTCTGAGCATATTCTAACAGTTTTCATTTATCATAAATGAAGATAGGTTCAGATAAATTTAGTTGGCTTTGTAAACATAGTAGTCAATATTCCGGACAAATAGACATTCGCATTCCTTTTGGCCGTTACTAACTTACCTTAATTTATTATATGTAAATTTCTTCTAATAATTTACGATTATCATCGGATTTTTATTAGAGCAAATTGTTATTTCAGTAGTCACATCCTTGGCAATTCTCGAAAGCAGAAACTAATTCGGCTGCAGAACCCTTGGGGGGAGAAGGAGTGGAATGGACCGTATTCTGACAACAGCAGGGAATGGGATTTCGTTTCTGACAAGCAGAAGAAGGGCCTGGGAATTACTGTCGACGAGGATGGAGAATTCTGGTATATCTCTATCAATGATTAAAGTTATATTATTTTTGCCGTATTTGACATTATTAGGATGCCATGGGAAAGTTTCGTGCAATACTTTACCGACATTTCGATGTGTCAACTATTTAACACAAGTGTATTCTCATTGTCTAAAAGGTGAACTATTTATCGACGTTCTTTATTACGATTATTTTCCGCCTCAGATATAATGAGCAAATCTTCTTCGGTGAATGGAGCAATCACGGGGCGAAGAGTGGAGCTCCGAAGGACAGGGCTGGGGGGTGCTATAATTTTGCTGCCACGTTCTGTAGCAACCCACAGGTAATTTTATTAGTGTTGTTCTAAAACCATCTCTGTCTTCATTGAATTTTGAACCGTGCAAATTTTCAGTACATGTTTGATGTAGACACACCGAACACGGATATAATGTTCGCGTTAACACAGAAGGATATGAACGAGGGACAGAAGAGAAGGGACCCTTACATCACAATTGGACTTCATTTAATGAAAGTGGAGGCTAACAGGAAACATCGTGTACATCAAGTACGTAATATCCACCTTATTATTTTTTAAAATTTATTTAATTCCACTTTTCTTCTCGTAGATAGACTAAAGGGAAAAAAAAGTTTTCTCAAGTAATTTGCCTTTTGAAGATCATGTTCAAGACCAAATTAAAAAATAATATGATAATTTTTAATATCCCACTAAATATTTACTGATATGAATTTCATCTTGTCACAATCTATTCTCGGATAATGCGACTTCATTTTATATTATGCAAGAGCATTTCTATGAGACTTTTCTCTTACCTCAATAATTAGATAATATGTGAGAGAGTTTGGGAAGTTTGTGCATATCTCTCTAATTGATATGCAATTGTTATCGTCTTTCAGCCGATGCAACAAATCGCTCTGTCCAATTATGCAACAGCCCGTTCCGTGTTCATGCACCTGCGCTCTCTCGACGTGGGCAGATACGTCCTGCTGCCGACCACATTCGCCCCCAAGGAACAAACCACTTATATGTTAAGAATATACACGCCACAGAAAGTCAAACTCGTCGAATTGACAGAGGTATGTCGCTATGAGATACCAAGCGTATTATAATTATAGCCACATTTTTTGTTCACTTTTCAGTTCAATTTTAAGCAAACAATAGCTATTCCATGTTTTTCCTTCCAGAATCTAATCAAATTAAATCACAAAATAGCCTTTTCGTTAAAATTTTCGAAAAAATATATATCGCGTAATAATTTCGCACTAAATAATTTTGTATCTTTGATCAGTTCGGCTATGATTATGATCGACCACGTACCTGAAATTTATTACTATGAATTGTGATTTCAGCACGCACCAAATGCTCCATTATTTGGCTGTGCTTCGCCAACGAATATTTGCAGAGTAATTATTGAACGGGCTGCTATCGATGCTGTTACAAGTAATCAAGCTTTTTCGATTTTTATTTAGATTATTTCAAATGATTTTAGACGAACAAATTTATTGCATATTACATTCCGAAGGCAAGAAATTTCGCACCACGAGTGTGCCTGCCGGAGCTCAGTGGGATGCACAATATCTCTTCCATAAGTAAATTACTCAAGTTTCTTTCAAAAAGAATATTTTATCTTGAAGATCATCAAAACGGATACCATTTCGAGTGGAAATCTGGAAGAACACAAAGCTGGCTCGGGACGAATTGCTGTGTGCAGCAGAGTTGACAGTGCTGATTGACAACGATAAGCGGCCTCTCGAATTGACTCTGCTCTCCCCACAAGGAGGCAGATCTGGAGTGCTCTATGTTAATGTCGCTGCTTACGACGATTCTATGTATTTGTAAGTTAGTACAATCATGCAGATTATGTGGTAAACAAGTTTCAAATGACTATCATCTACATCTGAATTTTTTATGCACCCCAAAATTAAGGTTTTTGATAGAAGAAAAGCCAAACGTAATATTGATGCATATGTCACAAATATTAAATCGGTTTGAGGTGCACAGTATTCAGATGAATTCCTATTTTTTTTCGACAAAGCATTGTCATATCCGATCTCACAATCAACCTTTCCTAAAATACTTTTCATTTAATTCCCAAACTTATTCTCTACAACGTCTTTGTTATCACGTAAAATGAAATTCCCACAATCATATAATGCAGTTTTTTTATAGAAAAAATTAGGCATTTTTAGCGAAATAATTCTTCAGTTACCATCAAATATCGACATTATTTGTTGTTTATCGATAATTTGGAATAACTTGATTCAAAAATACCTAATTTTTTTATTTAGAAAATTACGTTAGATCAAGTTAGACTAATTATCGATGCTCATTATTATTATTTTGAAAGAAAAATAAGCGAAAACGGGCCCTTATTCAAAGTGGTATTATATTTTATTTGATGATGAAAAACTGTACACATTGCCTTATGAATACGATTATGCCTTCAAAAATTTCTATTGGTCAGTGATAAGAAGATTTGACAAATTTTATTTATTTGAAGTTCATTTTGAAAAATAAATTTAAAGCAAGCATAAAACTTAACCCGTAATGGTTTGATTGATTGAAGAAAATAGTTGAATCTCGGAAATCTATAATAATGACGAAATGACGAAATATCCAGAAATATACTAATATTATCATGGTTCAAATGAAGACTACCTTCGTTTTAGCCTTCAATTCGCATGAAAAGTGTGATACGAGCTTATTTGATCTGAAGAGTGAATGCGTAAAATAACCTATCTTTCACATACATAGAATAGTTTGGCAGTTCGTTTTCTGAAGGGAAATCATCGAGTTTGTTAGAAAGACACCGAATAATCTTCGTAGATAGACTATGATAAATCATAAAAAATATCTTAGAATGATCCTATGAACAGACATAATAGACTTCAAATTACTTAATCCAGTGTTTAATGAGATCAATAGGAATAGGAAACACTATTGTGCTATTTCTCTCAGCCGAGATGGAATTGAGCGTCTGCAGGTATCTGAGCTGCAGGGCCGCAGGCGATTCGGAAATAACTGTGGCTGCTTCCCGCAATGCGCGCGATGCCAGTTGCTCGCCCTCTGCAGCAATCACCTTGGCACGCGCTTCACGTGTCGCTTCGGCTTCTGCTGCCATCGCTCGTTGTAACTAAATTATTCGTTATTTTTGAGAACATATTGTTTTGCTAAGGAGATGATTGCGCGGTCAGAAAATGTTCCTTTTCTGTACATTTTTGGCTAATCTTTGATAAAGTGCATTTATAAGAATAAGATTTTTCAGCTTATTATCATATGTGATAAAGACAATAACGAAAAATCTCAATACAAAAGAAAGTATTCATAGAAATCTGTATTTTCAGTCGGCAATGCCTTCTTCACAACAAAAGTGCGCATTGCTCTATCCTATCCTCGGAATCCTAGTCACTCAATTTAACATAAGTTTGAATAATTTCAAAACTTTCTAGGCAACTATTTGAAGCTATGATATCTCCTTGTTTAGTATGTCAATAATACTATCCAAAAATTCGGTGATAAAAAGGATCATATCAGAAGTTGGGTAATGCACGAATCGATATTCTTTATCTTTTATTGAGGACTCTTCAGGGAAAATGTGGCAGCACAGGTTTCATTTTATTTATCATTCAGAAGAGAATAATGATCTTGAATAAGATCAGTACTTTTGAACTCAATTCGGAGCTTACAAGGAGAGCTCGCCTAATGCCACGCCGTTTTTCTGCTAATTTTTCACCAATTGGGGTTTTGGCATTTTCATATGTCCTGATCGCGAATCTATAGTCAAAATACAATCGTGCCCTTCAGGGCATTTGAAATCCATCAAGTTATTTCATGAAATAGAGATGATTGAAGAATGATGTATAATAATTTTTAATTCCACTTTTGCATGCTATTTTCTCACGTTGCAAGTTTTCTGAATATCCGAGAACAGGAAGGTCACGTCTTCATTTTTTGCTTCAGATTCGTGATCAGACAGGCAATTGATAAAAAATAGTACTGTATTACTGCGAAGTAGGGCCGTTATTAATAAAATTATTACGACACAAATTCAACGAATATGTATATTTTAAGTCAGTTAAGAAAGTAAGAGCTTACCTATAGGGCATACGGTGGGGATTTAGTAATAGAATGTTGGATATCAAACTTTTCAGCTAAGAAAATTCATATGGTGATAATTTTATAGATTTTTTGCGGCACAATTTTTTATTAATTGCCAATCAGATATATGAAAACTCTTATTGGTAAAAACTTACGAAAAAAACGTGATATTAGATGAGTTCTCCTTGTTATGCCCAATTAACTAGAGTTCGAGTCAGTTGAGTTCGTTCAGGTTTTTTAAGATCAACTTGAAAGTTTTAACGAGCTTGAATTTTAATTCATTTTCACTTACAACAGGCATGCGCGGGATTAATCTAATGAATTACATACCTGAACGGGAAGTCTGACGTCCTTGATCTCGACTCGTTCTACTTTAATTCCCCACGATTCAGTGGCTTCATCCAACAGACTCTGCAGCCCAATTGCCAGACTTTCTCTGTCTGAGAGAATCTCGGCAAGAGATCGCGTGCCCAGCATATTTCGGAGAGTTGTTTGCGCTAATAACCTAAAAAAATTCCAAATTTCCTCGATTTATCAAATTAGCCACTTAATGATAATTTTTCAGTCTCCGAAATATCATTAGAAACAAAAAATATTTTATTTACCTTGTAGAACCGTGTGCATTTTCAATGTTCGCGACGCTGATAGTTGCATTAGAAACTCGGTAGTAAACAACTGCATCGACTGAGGTCGTCACGGAATCTTTTGTCAAAATCTAGATTTTTGATATTAGTTATGCTATAAAATAGGGTTGATACCTCTTGCGGGGGCACGGAAAACGAAACGGTACGAAGATCAACTTTTGTATAGGTTTCTATACAAGGAAGCACGAAGAATATGCCCGGTCCTTTGGCACCTCCTCCTTAAATAATTCGATAAGTTATTGAAACGCGATAAATGTAGTATAAAATACCTATTAATCGACCTAACCGAAATATAACCGCTCTTTCGTATTCCTAAATTTTAGGAACTATTGATAAAATTAGTAAAATTGAATATGCACCTGGACAACTTTTATGCAGAAGCATATTGATATGGGAAACGTCATCAGAATGATGAGCCATGAAAGGAACATGAAAAGCCATCCACAGAATCCAAGACCTGATAAATTTATAGCCTGTGCTTGAACCGGAAAGTTAATATTCAACCTGCATCATAATGTTCGGGATTAATGTGCTTCGGATAATAGGAGAGTTTGAGTTGAGCGAGAGATTGTCTCCGGGCTTCGCGCTCTTCTTTCGCAAATATGAGAGGATTTAAGGTGAATCTAAAATTAATCTCACATTTCCGAATATTTAGTTTGATACCTTCCCAGAATACCCATTTTTTGCTTACTTGTTTATTCTTTTCATCTCATTCTTAAAAGACCTCTACTCCTTCCCAATTTAAGTGCTAGTATTTGTACGTAGTTGTTGTATGTGATGTATGAGGGATTTGTTAGTGTTTTCTATTTCAGTAGTAGAACCGCTCTTCCTTCCCATTTATTCTCCGTTTCACTCCCAAAAAAGACCTCATGTCTGTTTTTCCACTACACAATTCTTCATGAGCAGCAGCTGCTCATTGTGCAGACAAAAAATGAGAATTAAGCCTAGGAGTTTATGATTCGCGACCCATTAAATTAAACAATGAACTTGGAATTAAGGCTTTTCTCGAATAAATAAAGAATGACTAAAGAATGAAGAATTATACGAAAGTCGATTTTTAACGCAAAATAACTATTTTTTGAAATAAATTTTCTAGATATCAGATGCAAATGAATTTCGATTATTTTAACAGAAAGAATGCATACAGTGCTTTGACCTGTTCGGTGTCTTTTTTCAGAAAAGAAATAACCTCTCATAATTGCATTATTTTTTTAGAATATTTTTTCCATTGAAAAATTCTAAAAAATATTCTAATAATCTTACAAAGCAGATTTTTTTTCAAAATTTATCATAAAATGAGAAACATATTTCTAAGGGTTTTATGATGCTTCGCTAGGCACAAGAGAGAGAGAGAGAAAAGTACTGTGTTATAGAATATGGGATCGCCATGAAATATAATGCACGTGCCAGTATAAATTTTAAAACTTCTTTAATAGTCAAAATTCCCTTATTTTTCATCAATTAATTGAAATTCAGCAGAAAAAAAATCCACCTTCTTCCAGTTCTGCCCCTGTGCTGTGGCACTTCGATCTGAATGTCTTCGGTTCTCTCGTCTTCTCCCATCAGCCTCTCAGATTCGTTAGAGGAGTGCTCTCCAGAATGGCTCTCTGCAAATCATTGTCATTTTGAGATGCAAAGGGAGGATTAATGTCCTGTCAGATTTGTTTGTTTCAAATTTCGAACAATTTCATACTTGACACATGAATTATCTAGGCACCAAATCTACCCAACTGAGTAATTTTGCATAATTGCACAACAATTCAATTTAGAAAATTTTAAAAGAAAAAATCTTTGAAACTGCAGGATAAAGAATGAGTTTTCCGCTAATGAAATATCAAAGACACATGAATTTGTGATATGCCTTGTCTTGTCTGGATAAGGATATTCCTGCTCTTTGCCCTCCCATAGCTAAAGTCCATCCATATGTCCATTTGATGAAGTTCTTCCCAGCATTTTCCTAATCTCCCCTATGCGCCTCGCATATCCCTAATTTGACTCGAAAGCCATTCAGCCCCATCAGCTCTTGTGCCCTTCCTCTTTCCCTTTCCTCATTTCGCAGTTCTTCTCAACCCGGTGATCAAGTTAGCCGTTGCCCTCCCAGAAAGATGGCCACTCTGCCAGTCAGTCCCTGTCCCTGAATCTCCCTGGGGACAGAGACAAGCCAACTCACCTGAGGGAAACGACACATTTCAACTACACTTCACAAAATGCATTAGGGATAATTCGACAAGTAAGGCGTTTATAAATAGAAAAGAAATACTGGAAGCTATTGCCGAAGATAGGAAAAGAAGGATATCTGCGCATCACTGCAAGGCTGTGGCGCCAAGCAAAGCAATGGAATTGGTC
>LIAE01006574.1:20631-43964 GCA_002287525.1 Diploscapter pachys | reverse complement strand
GTGTTTTTGGACGACAGGCGTCTTCTCCTATCTTTCTGTCTGCCTCCATTCTGGCTGCAGCTCACAAAGACGCTAATCACATTTCCATTTCACTCGCTTATTATTATCCACTCGGCTCTATTTTTCATAGCCTTATTACTGCATTTAGCTCTTCTCAGAAAAAGCACAATTGATTTGGGGGGAATTTGGAAAAGCGGAAAAGATACGCACGAATTTGTACAAATATTTTTTCGCTAGATTCAGTTTGAGTTTCAGGTTCAAAGAATAATGTTGGATACAAAGTGCATTGCATAAATCAATCAGCCCATAGCACAGGATGAGACTATTCTGAATCTGAACACATTTTAGAGCAAATTTATGTAAGTGAGAGAATGTGCCAGTGTCTGAGAATTTGTCGAGTTACTGAATGTAAATAGGGGGTCGAATTTCATCGGTCGGACTGCATAAAGTCAATGATCAAAAAATGAGATGCGACAAGGGGAGTTGATGAGAGAAAAGAAAGGAATTGCGACAATAAACAGACGGAATGGAATGGGAGACAGGAAGACGCAGAGCAAGGGGCAGAGGTCCATTGGAAATGCACACTCTTCACTTCTTCACTGCTCCATTCCTCACTCTTCATCCTTTACACGGAGGTCTGACAGAAGAGAGAGTCGGGAAAACAACTGACAACTCCCAAACAAGGAGAGAAGACTGGAAGGGTGATTATCACAATTTGTAACGTCGACATCGTAGTATTCAAGAAGTTGTACTTCTTTTTGAAAGTCCAAATGAGTGAATATGATAGAGAATAGATGGTTAGCAAAATGCTTATGGTTATTGTTGCTGATAATAAAAAGTCTGAATAAAATCTCAAATGTAAATAATTATGGAGTGCAGGTAAAACTAAACACATTCAAGAGAATTGTTCGCATATTCAGGTGTTAAAAATAATAGTCGTTAATAATAGAAAGTCGATTTTCATTCAAGAAAGAAGAAGCTGTCGGTTTCGAGTAGAAAAACGCTGAAAACGACACATCCGGCAGAAGCTGCGCAGAAAATAGAAGAAAATGACTGCGAAAGAAGAAGAGAAGATTACGAGAAGAACAGACGGAAAAGGGGACGGAAATCCGGATTGGTCCGGATAAAGAGTAAGGCATCGCATGAAAAGCAAACAGCACAAAACAAATTAAACCAAACGGCTATTGACACCTCATTAATCTAAGAAAAGTAGTACTTTGAAGGCTAAAAGTCATATAAAGCGGTTAAAAATAATGGTGTAAAATGAAAATGTCAATGATTGGAAATATTTTTGCATGGTGATCATAATTATTTAGGAAATATAGAGAATGGCGGGTTAAAAGTAGGTAGGGTCCTCAAGTGAACATGCTAAACCGCATTTATAGAGAAAATTTTTAGATAGAAATGTTGTCCTGGTTGTGAATAAAGCAATTGTGAAGAATCAGTTTTAAAAAATCAAAATTTCCTAAATTAAGAAAATCTTCGAGACTGATCATTCAAAATGGACATATTTTTGAAATCGAAAAGCTGTTTGTGCATTTTCCTGCTTAAATATTTGGGGCTGACTTTTGTCGCAAAATCATTTTATCAGATTTATTGACGATTTAGATGTATACTTTGATGAGCTGTTGGGTTTGAAGGGTACTTTCTCCTCAAATGTTCGATTTCAAACTACCAAGCTTCTAACAAGAATGCATTTCTGCAAAGAGGCGGAGCTTAGGGGTTATAGTTATCAGCAGTTATGAAAATGTTTCTATTAGGATTATATGTAGCATATCATTAGCAATAATCTCCCAGGTAGTTATTATTGTAAATAATAGCACGAAAAATTTCGGCGAATTATCAATTATGCATAATATAATCAATCAATATTTCAATATACAATAAAAACTTACGTTCATCGAATGGATCAACTACTTCGAGGAATTCCATGAGTGCATCTGACTATGACAGAGAATACACTTTGCTTGTGCTAGAATGGAATGGGGATGCAAATAGCTGGAAACAGAATGAGGAACAGAATTTTATTAGAAACGCGTAGTGACAAATGAGTGGTAGCTAGGAGAGGGACTATTACCATATAAAGAGGCTTTGTCAAAGGCAAAAAGTAGTTAGGATGGATAGTAGTTTGGATCAGATGAGATTTCTGAATGAAAATAGAGCCAAAAGCAGGCTGATGGTCGAGTCGAATGGGTTGAAGTACGATGGGAGGAGTTTAAGATGACAGAGGACAGAGAAGGGAGGAATAAAGGAAGGAGAGATGATACTTCTCGGACAGAGAAGGAAATGGTTGAGGAGAATAGGAAGGAAGCGAGATGGCGAGATGGACATGACTGGCATTGGCATTGGAATGGAATTACAGACACGCAAAGCATATAAATGGGCACGATTTGATGAAGGACGACTTGCTGATAGAGCAAATGGGGCAATGAAGCAATAGAGTTGATGATCGACGCAAGTTTAGTGGTCAGTAATCTACACTCCGTCGATAAAGTATAAGTCACCCCCGAGTTAGACGATATGAGTCATGCTGAACGTCGGGACGACCTGAAACCTAGCTAGAATAATCCAGAGGTGTCTTATACTTTCTTAACGGAGTGTATTTATGGGAAAGGCTGAGGGAATGCAACGAGCCAAGTTAAGAGGTTGTAAGGGGAGAGATTCATCATTCTCGGGCAGGCTGCAAGGCAGAAGGAACATGAATGAATGAATGCAGTACGGGAGGAGAGTCGGTCATAAGCAGCAAGACAGCACATAAGGAAGGTTGTTTGTTCTGTGAAATGAAATCTGCAAGTAGAGGGATGAGCGGCAATGGCCTGTTCAAAGACTCAATTGCCCGTGAAAAAGCAGGGGAATTCGAAAGACGAAAACTACTGGGCGAAGATGCGTCGCAAGAAGAAATAATAATAAGAAGATTGATGAAAATATTCAACAAATCCGAAAGATAAATAAGCTCTGCTTCAATAACTGCATTAGGCATTAGGCTTACCAATCTGATCGCTGAACGAGATTCTCCCCGGAGAGGGCCGTCGGACTTTCGGGTTTTTCTTGCTCTTCTGCGACTTGTTTCCACCCCAACTCATCGTAACAGGGGGTCAGATTCGCAAAAAGTCGAGTTGTGAATCGCAGTGCCTTGAAATTGAATACCCATAATTGAGTGAGGTAGATTTCAACGAAAGCTAATCGTATTGTAATTCGAGATACGAGACGAAGTAGGTGTTTTTCGCACAAAATTGAGAGGAAGTGAGAGAGAAATCAGACGTCGAAGGAAAGGCTGAAGAGATTGTGGAATTGCACAGTGGGGGGTGAGCAATAAGGGTGTGTAAGGCTGTAAGGCAATAAGGCAGCCAACAGCAATAATATCCCAAATGCAATTTGTGACCATTGGCCTGACTGCTAAATTCCAAATCAAAGTTAAATTTGGAAGCGGCAAGTTTGAAGGCGGGGCCAAATGAAATCAGGCCTGAATCTGCTGCATCTGCTGGAGCTGAAGGATTGAAGGATGAAGCAAAATTGCGACACACTAAATGAGTGGAATGAGGCAAAGATGCATATTAGGAGCGGAGGGATGGGAAAATGAGAACATCTAGCAGAAATGAAGTATCATTTTGCATACATCATTATCCACAATGCACATATTTTAGTGAAACGATGTGAAGAAAACAAAATCGGCTGCTTGACAAGTTTCGAAGCAGAACAAGTAGAGACAAAGAGCAGAAAGAATGGAAATAAAGAGCGAATGGGGAAGAGGAGAGGGACGAAATCCGCTCGAGTTTTGCCCCGGGGGACGATAAAGGCCTATGTCCATCACGCACTGCAACAGACTGAGATATGGCCAATTGACCCGACACGAGTTCCGACTCTCTTACATCTCCCACATATGTTCCAACTTAGGATATATCATTGCTTGCACTTTCGAACCACATAAAAGTTGAATTATTTGATCACTATAAAAGATTATTCTCTAAACGAAGCTGATCTTCATTGACCATTGATCTAAAAAACTCGGATATGCATGTAAATAATCATTACAAAAAATCACGCTAGCAGTTGTATCGTCACAATTAGATAGTTTAGGTGGATATGACGGCCTCCTGCATTTGACTCCGGCATTTTTTCTATTCCTTATATCCTCCAACCTCAAAATCTGATGATAAATACAGACAATGAAGGTGATTAAGCGATGAGAAATGTAGGAAGCCGGATATTGATGGGTTAAGAATATTAACTATGCAATTGCACGTTTGTGCAATATTAAAGCTGTTTTTTATTATAATTTGGGCAATTAATTTGCCGTTAATTAACTACTAAGGCTGTGGCAATTACTGCGCTTGCAAATTTGTATGCCATTTTCTCACAATTAGTCGGACAAATGATATCAAGTTTATAGTTTCATTCGATATAGAAAAAATGATCATAGGCTGATCTTCATTTTGGAATGAATCTAACAATTCGTTATGAGCTAAATTGTGCTTGTCAAAATAGTACATCTTATCGAACCTCGACGCTTTTGTCCGGATGATGAGAAACAAAGCATTGCCGAAGGTCTTCCAAATATGCAGAGAATCTGATTGCGCAGTAACGGAATAACAGGATAAAAGGAAGTCGAGACAAGCCAAGTGGAAGAGGAAAGAAGAAAGAAGCCGAATAAGAAGAAAGGGGAAACGGAAGAAGGAAAAATGAAATCAACTGCTCGTGGGAAACGAGGCACGTCAATTGCAGTCTCAGACTATGCAATTGGAAAGCAGATTGTCATTGACACTTTCTTGGTATCCTCACAATGCAACAGATTGTCATATCGCCAAATCTCGAGAAATAGCCATCTTTGAATGAAATTATCCACCAATAATTAATTTGCGAATTCTTCGACCGATAATTTCACACAACTAGTAATAAACAAAATATAATTCATTAGTGAGAGCACGCTAATTAACCAGCAAATGAATGAGTGAGCATAACATTTCGAGTCCATATCAATGATCAGCTCTATCGTAATTCAATTATTGTGAGTCTTAGGTTGTGCCCGAAGGATTATTATCTACTACGAATTGATTTCTAATTAGTTGCCTTTCATGTAATGCAATTGAAAAATGAATGCCAAGTGCCTAGGTAACAATAAAGGTGAATTGAGCTGCAACTGCAATAAATTGAACAATAAAAAATAATGCGTGGAATTGAATGCGAATGGCGGAGAATTGTTGAGCCTGAGACTTGAGAATATAATAAATCCCTTGGTTATTCTTTCAAAGGAACGTATATGAAGATTCTATAGCAGAATGAGCAAAACAGATGAATTCTATACATCAATATGATATTTGAGGGTTGTAAAACTTCCCAACAACAATTTCAAAGAATAAACTAACAACAGGTGGTTGCAGTTATTCCTCAAAATTCCATATAAAATAATGTTAGAAACTTTACATTCCATCTCACGACAAACTCTCCTAGATGAAATATGTCATTTTCAGACGCAGAATTTAATATTAAAGGTATCTAAAATCCGAAATAATACTTGAGCAGTTTTCTTCTAAATGCATTATCGCTTTTCAATAAAGACGGAACCATTTTCCGAAGTTTGCGATGAATTAAATATAGCAGAAAATTCTTAATTCGCTAGGAGCTATTCGAGTAAATTCTTATAATTATTTTATTCGGCCAAGATTATTTTCTGACTACGCAATTCACTGGGCAAGATATGAAGAGAAGGAAATCATGAGAACAAAGAACAACTACATAATTGGCTTGCTATTTGAGATAATAAAATTTACAGGTTCATAATACATTTGCATAGTATGCAATGCGGGAGAATTTCGAAACAATATTCAGAGCTCGAAATCAAATTGAGCATAATTTGAAAAAAAAATCTGAATACGAGTCAAATGTTCGATTCTTCGAATTTCCTATCAATACAACAACAATGATAAATCATAAACTGACCTGGTGGAGTGAAACGGAATTTGACTTCTTTTTCGACCATTTGAGCCTGAAAATTGTGGAGCGAAATTAGAGGAAAAGCAGAGCACAAAATGAACGAAGTAAGAGTAAGTCGCCGAAAGCAAAACGGCAAAACGAGAAACCATAAAAAGGGGTACTTGAAAGGCAAGGCAAGATATGAAATAGGTATTAGGTATTAGAATGGAGTGGAAAAGGACAGAATAGCATTGGGACAGAGCACTACGATTCGATTAGCAAGTCTGAGAATGTCGAGATCTAAATGGACTGACTGGTTTATATGGGTGAATAATCAACCGGTCAAGAGAATTAAGGGGATCTTATCACGGATCTGCATGCCAAATGAGAAGTATCCGTTAGTGACAGCTCTTTCCTTTCAACTGACCGCTCGCTTTTTCTCTCCACTCATTTATTCGTCACCTTCTCCTGACTTGTACGAACAGCCAAACTATGAATGAAGACGATTCAGCACGCAGATAGCTAAATATATGTCCACATATATATTTTTCATCCTATTTATACATCAAAAGAGAATGTTCAGACGTTTAGACGAATATTTCCTATTTATGATCTAAAATGTAACCTAATCATAGAAGTAGCATTATTAATTATCAGAGAAGCTGATCTTCGTTAATATAAAGGTCAAGAAATGTTTATGTGGCAAACGAAAGATGCAGGTGGCTTTTTCAAGACAAATTTGATGCCTTTTCTCCAATTATGCTTGAAGATCTAGCGCTTTTTCGGCATGAATAAACAATAAAAAATTGTAAACAATCTCATGTAATAAGTTCAATTAGATGAGAAAATCGCATTTGAAAAACAAATCTCTAAAAATGAAGGAGAGTAAAGTTGATAGAATGCCGATATAAAATGATTGTGGAAAGCAATGACAATGCATAACGTGAAGCATGAATGAATGGAGTTTGGAGAGGAAGTGGGCAAATCTGGAAGTGCGCAGCGCTGATTCATGCTTCAGGATGACATCCGTTTCGCCCTCCTCTCGCATCCTTTCTGGAGGCTGAAGGAAGACCACAAACGGAAGCTACAACTCGGCTACTCTCTCAGCCCCTTCTCCGTTCAACTTGGACCCCCAAAAAGGCAGCTGAATTGAGGAATAAGGAATCGAGAAAAGAAGCAAACTTATGCAAATTGGAGGATGACAAGGACACAAGAATGAGAAAGAATGCAGTCGAGGGAGGGCATAGGGAGGATAAACTGAAGGACTGAAATTGAAAGAACGGATGAAAATAGAACTAGAGCAATTCCCATGGAAGTTGAAAGACAATTCGGAAATGTGGGATAATTATTGTTCTATGAAACCCGAGAAGTTTGAGGTATTTTGGTAGTTTTTTTTTGAAAACAGTATTTTAAAACTTATAACTACTTTTGAGTAGAAAATATTGAACTGAGGAAAAACCTTGTCACACTAAATTTTTAATTTATTCTACAGACCTAGACTGAAACAATCGAACTGAAAGCTTATAAACATATTCCAAATTGTATTTGTTAGATATCTCCAAAGTTACAACCGAATTCGATTCATTCGGAAGTTCGGCGAAAATTCTTTATTTTCACTAATAATTCTTGTCTTGTTCACAGATCAGAACGTTATTGGAAAAATCACATTTCTTCTAAAGTAAATCGAACTCAGTTGAAATTTTACGGATATTTAGGGCATGCAATATGGAATATATTTGTAGGTTTTCAATCCGATTGGTTCAATCTATCAATGTGGAATAAATTAGAAATTTAATTTCGCAAGACGATTTCCTCAACCAACTAGTTTGAAGTGAGGATTTACATAGAAATTACAAGCTTTTCGCTAAGCTATTCAATGTGATATAGGACGAATTAAAATGAATAAGTTATTAGCCCATGAATCCTGTTAGTTCCTGATTTTGAATCGATTATCGTTTACCATTAGTCCTTTTGAAGTAAAAAAATGTTCCAATTTTCCGTATTATACCATTTTCGCATAAATTAGAGATAATGCTCGAATGAACGAAATCGATTACTACAGTACAAATCTACAATTACTTTTCGCATTCCATAATTGCCAATGTTGAATCTATTATTGCGTTCTCAGAGAAACGAGATTGGAAATTACATTGAATTCTACGTTCGGCTGAACAGTAATGACTATATCTGCGGAGATTTATATCTTCTACTTTCTATGTTTTGAAACTTCCAGAATCTATGGATCATCTCTTCATTGTGTTCTGTTTGAAGAAGTCGCCTTCCGATGTGTGTTTTCTGTCGTTTTCCTGTCTTCAGGCCTCCAGCTTCAGCTTCCTGCCACTTGCTCTCCTCTCCCCTCTTCACTGGTTTCTCCCCCTTCTGTCTGGTCTGCCATCTCTTTTCCTTTCCCTTCCTGCCCACTTCATTCCAATCCAATCCATCCCATTCCATTCCTATCTAACAGTTAGCCTCTGTACTGTCATTTCCTTTTCACTTCCATTTCCATTCCAATTTCCCTCATTCTTCAATTTCCATTCATTTTCATTTATTCCTCCTTTACTGTTGCGAGTTTCACGATTGCGCCATCATCTGACAGTTCGGTTTCGAAAGATCTTTGAGATCAGCATAGATCATTCTAGAGATTATACAGGGTTATATTCATGAATTTGTTTACAGCTTTTTCTTGAATAAAATTTTTCGTGGAAGATATTTCGGAAAACGCGCAACGAGACCTTATTTACTTAGCTGGGAGATTAATGAAGATATATGGTTTGACTCCTTTTCCTTTTATGGGTAGACCTGGGCATACCGTTAGTGGCTGCTTTTCCGAACTTAGCCTCAGAAAATCGAAAATGTTTGTTCTAATTTTTTTTGCCAAATTTTATGCTGATTCCGAATATGAAAACCGTTTTTAATTTGCATCGACCCGAAGCGGTCTATATGCCCGAAAAATCGCAGGCTAAATGTTAAGGAAAAACTTTTGAATTTTACTCGCCACCGATATGCCCAGTCACTCATAAAAGGAAAAGGAGTCAAACCATATATTTTCATAAATCTCCCATCTAGATAAATAAAATCCCATTGATCTCGTTTTCCAAAATATATTTTCTAAAAAGTTATATCAAGAAAAAGTTGTAAAAATTGTGAATAAACTTGTAGAAAGTATATTTCATTATGATTCATATAGAGAAAATGCTACAGTAATTCAAGAATCTTCTATGAGTTGCTTGTGGACAAAATAGTCCGAAGCTGTAGATGCTTTTATAGATATGAAAAGCAAGATAAAATTTCAATTACAACGATTTTAAATGGTTTTTTTTCCCTTTCTTACAGTAAATTTCTTGAATATCAATTCAAATTCAAAATAAAAAAAATTTTTAACTCATCTCAGGCTGATAATCCTCAAGCGAAATATGAAGTTGTAAAATTGACCTAGTCTGTGTTTTCACGAATTGTTATTACTTTTATGTTTCTGTGATTATCACTTAATCTCTAAAGATCTAAAAGAGAATCTTTGCCAATCAATGTCTTTCATTCCCGTTCGGTCATCACCATTTGTATGTGTGAGTGTTGGGCGTCAGTATGTCTGTCAATCTGTTAGTTTTTTCTTCTGTCAATGATATCTTCTCTTTGGCAGTGTCATGCCGAATCCCCTCTCCCTCTCTCTGCCTTTGCCTTCTTCGTCTTTCATTCCCTCTCCCCTCTTCTTGTAATTTTTCTATGTTTCCTGCATTTCCTGCAAATCAACTAGTTCTCTTCGGCAGTCATCTGGGAGTGTTGGCAGCCCTTCAGCCTCAGCCTCTGGCCCTTAGGCACAATCATTCATTGCCTCCTTCCCTCCCCCATTCCCATTCCCATTCATCCCATCATTCAGACAGTCATCCTAACTTTACAAGTCACTTAGATTGTATTCGCTCCCTTACAACCAATAACCAATCAAGGATTCTGAATGCAGAATGCCAGCTTCAGGCCTTACAAGGGAAAGACAGGCAGAAAGGGAAGGGAGTAATTGGAGGCATTCTGTAGACAGCCTTCTGCAGGCATTGCATAATTTGCATATTCATTCATGATCATCTTCGATCTCCATCTATATATTCCTTTATTCTCCCGATGAAACTAAATACCTGATGGTTATTTCAGCCGTCGTCAACTCGTTTGTCCCCCTCGATTCAGGCCAATCCCAATCCGTTTAATCCGACTTTTCTGAGATCCTCTCCCTTGATCGAGAGGATTTGCTTGATCCCTTCCCTTTTTGTTTCTCAACTGATCTCCTTCATCCCGTTTCTGCTTTGGGCTCTGCTTCTGATTCTAAGCGGGCTTCAGTCTATCTCGTTTCACTGTCCATTCCATTCAGAATATTTTTTCCTCTAATTCGAAACCTAACCTTTTGTCTCTTTGCCAAATATGAACTGTCTAATTGGTCATCTCATCATTTTAAGGGGAAATCTAAGCTAAGCAGCGCCTGATCTCATTATCCTCTTACATTTTTCCCTCCCCTCTTCCTTTCTTTACCCTTTCCATTCAGTTCTTTATCGCATTCACTTAGCGGATAAACCATTTGCGTAGTTTTTCCTCCACAAACTGTGTGTATTTTGCTCGTCCTCTCTTCGATTTGTTTGAGCAGTTCATTTTCACCTTCCATCTTCGAATGCAGATTTCACTGTTCAATTGCATCATGGATCGTCTTTCTTTGCATTCAGCATTTTGCGTGCAGCAGGTTCACACAAGTTCTCTATGGAATGCCTGTATGTTCGTATGTAAGGCAGTAATGAACTGCCTGTTTACTTTGCATCATCGCATTTCCTTCTGCTTCAGCTTCTTCTAATGTATTTCTTTCCTTCCGATTTCGGCAATTCAGCATATTTCCCATTCCATTCCATTTCACAACACAACAATCTGTCCTTCATAAATATTCGTCTTGTGTTATCTTTTCCCTTTCTGCTATGTCAAACAGCTAAGCAGCCTGTCACAGTCCGTTTGTTCCCCTGCCCTCATCTTTTCACTTATTTCCAAATGTCAAATCGTCTAAATCTGAGTGTGAATCTGCCCGAATCTTAGCCCAATCTCAATTTCCATCTCCAGGCACTGGCCCAATGGCAATGGACTGTGCTTGGCTTCGACATTTCCTGTCATATGCTTCAGATTGTGAAAACGAGTTTGACCGCATAAATCACCAAAAACAAACTAAAAAATGTAGAGGACGAATAAATTTAGATGAAGCTGCGCATTTAAATAGGAAAGCGAAAGATTTGTGATTAGACGATTAAGGGAAAGGGTGGTTAAGTTAAGGCAATTGGATTAGCGAATCTCGTCTATGTCTGCAGCTAATTTTACAGATGTTTTTATGATTCGATGCCTAAAGAATGGTCGTGGCTAGAGAAAGGGGCAGCTTCAGGCCTTGGCCTTTCCCCTTTCCCTTCCACTGGCCATTCCTTCAATCACCAATTAGTTATCCAATCAGCCCTATATCCTCTGTCTTGTGTCCTGTTCTATTCTCATCATAATCCAATCACCTTAGCCTTAAACCGAGCGGCTAGCGCTTCTAAAGCAGAGGTTCTCGAGATATTCTTAGATGCTGAAACGAATACCTGAGATTTGCTTGGATCTGCATTTATATACTCAAGGTCTTTCAGGGGCAAATGGGCTCTGATATGGATAATTCGAAGTTCAAAGGTCTAATTCTCTACTCAACTATTTACTCTTTCTTCTTTATCTTTATTCTTTGTTTTGTTGCGATTTATGCATCCTTTTGCCAGTTTGTCGTTGTTTTCTGTATTCTACAGTGCAACTTGTTCCCTTCCTTTCTGTATTATTCAGTATCTTCAGCTTTCCTCTTGCTTTTTGCCATTTGCGCATTCTCCTTCTCCCTCTTTTCCATTTCCTGTTGTATCTTCCTGTGTTCCATTCCCTTCCCTTCTTTCACTTACTTCCACTTCCACTTCCATCTACAGGATTGCATCATCGTTCAATTGTGGAATCTCACAATTACAGAATTGCATCATGTTCATTCATTTTTCTCACCTCTGCACGCGCACTTCAACTTACCACTATCCATGAGAATCTCATCATTCATGCATGGTATGCCAAAAATACTGCTCGATTTATATTTCACTTAATGCTCACGAGACACGATCTTTGCATGGCAGAATAGGAATAGATCTAGAAACTGATGTGTACACTGATAAGTATAACTATTATCGCCAAGTTTCGATGTGATTTTAGGCAATTGTGAGCCCAAATTCGAGAAATTTCTCGTCTGATGAGTGAAAACCAGGCAGTATTATGACGCGCCTATATTCTAGAAGTTTCGTTTGTAGCTTTAGAAATAATTTATTTTTCTTTCTATGATAAATTTAAATTATGCAATATCGGAGCCAAAATACTTCGTTTTTCAATCAAATTGATCATTGAGAAATCAATCCGTATGGCATCTTTTTTCTATACTATAATGATAACTCTGTATCGCTAGGCAGAGAACATGTTAATATCGAGAAAAGAAAAACTCTCACGAGGGAAGCACAACGCAATAATATGTGGTCACAGGCATGGCATCTTGGGAGAGTAGTTAAAATGTCTGCTTGTCTTTATCAAACACTGGCAGCAGCTCGAGTATTGAGCGTCCCCATGTTTTGTCAAAAATACAAAACTCTTTTACTTTGTCGAGGAATAGTGTAGAGAAAAGAAGACAGACAAATGTTCAGCTCAATGGGTCAAATTTGATTGAAATGAAAGGGTAACTATCTCAATCCAGAATTTAACACCGTCTAAATGGTATTCTGACATTAATAACATTTTCCTTCATAATAAAAGCTGATCTTCATGAGATGCATTCTCAAATTAACAAACAGCCTTCAAAGCATTTTTGTCTTGTTTTAAAAATGTCCTTACTCTTTCATCTTCTATGAATCTAACTCGTTTTTATCGAGATTCTTCTTGATCCTATTCAACCATACTCTAGTTTAGTCATATTGAGAGGTCCTATTAGCGTTTCCGGCGTATCGAGTTAAGTTTCCACAAGCGCCTGGACTCCCAATCTCTGGCCTAATCCATTCCTTCCCATTCTACCTCGCGACCTGCGGCATATCTTAATCTTCGCTTCCCTTTATCTTCTTATCAGCTATCTTTATCCCTTCTTCTCTCTTTCTCTCGTTCCCTTTCTCCCTATATCAATCGTTTTCATGTTTCTGCAATAACTTAATCTTATTCAACTGTCCTTTTACAGATTTCCATTGCATTCGGTCTTGACATACATCGTTTCGTTGTAGCTCCCCTAGATGGACTTCATTCCCTCCTACGTCATCGATACCTCCACTCCCGAGAGTCTCGAGAGGGACTTCTATGCCTGGCTTAATGTGGGTCTTTTCTTAACCGTGAGATGTTGCACTATCAATTTCTCATAACAATAAGTGCAATTTGAGAACGTGATAATTAGCCACACCCCTCCTTTGATGAAGTTGAGGGGGAAAGGGGGATGAAGAGAAGCAATGCCGTGGAAATTGCGAATGCCTGAATGCTGCCAAATGCCGACTGTCACTTGAATTGAGTGGGAACTGGGAATTGGGAACATCTCAGGTAGAAGCAAGGAAGGCAGGCCGCTTCCCCTCCTTTCATCTTCTCCCTTCGACTGTCGAATTCGCGTGTTTCTCCGCCACTTTTCCTCCTCGATTGTCATTCATTCACACATCAAAAAGTCAAAAAATATGACCACGGAGAGTGAAATGCAGTCGAAAATAAGCAAAAAGCGATGATGCAACGTTTGCCAAAAATCGTGATTTTGATTGATAGATAGCTCGTTTGTTCAGTATGATGATTATGGAATGCTGCCCAGTGCTCACTCCTCAAATTGCGAACAATCTCCTCAAAACTCGCAACAAGGTTCATCAAAAGAGGTAATAATAATGATCTGAGAATATTATTAATTGAAAAGAACATTATCATAATATGTTAACTACAATGTTTAATTCATCCATAAAGGGTGTTCCATAATTACCTATTACGCTTCTGAAACGCTGTATTTTCACTCTACATAATCTAAAACTCTATAATTTGGGTATCAATTTGAAGCTTGATATAATTAGATTTTAGGAATTTTATTTCATCAGTGCAATCCTTTACCATTGATAATCAAAAAGTAAGTCATAGTTGAATTCTGAATCCTGCCGCCGTCGCCATGTTCGATTTAATTCAAATTGTAGTATAAATGGTTGCTCTTATCTCTATGTTACTTTACATACAAAATTTGAATTCGTCCTATCACCTTTTCAGCAACCTGCTGCTTTTAAAGTATGCAAAATTTGTAACTCTATACTTGACATATGATATACCGTATCCTATTTGGTATAGTGTATCAAGATTTTATGAAACTCAGCCCGGTTAACAATTTTAGTGCAGGAATTTCAAGAACATAAAATTCGGTTGGACCAATCTCAGAGGGTTAAAATAAAGCGCCCTAATATGAGTAATAGATAATTATGGAACACCCTGTAAAATTGCAATTATCAAAAAATTCTGAAGTCTAACTTAAAATTCTAAAATTAAGAAATTGAATATCTGGTTTATCTTGTTTTTTCAGGAAATAGGACCATATAAAGAAAGTAGTGAAAGTGCGTCGCCTTCATCATTTTCAACGTCTTCTATTGATAGTGATAAATTTGTAGCTAGAAGTTCAGGTAAATAAAATGAAGTGAATAAAATCAAGTAGCAATAATTGCAGGTAGAAATCAACTAGGTCGTATTTATTCGCCAGGATTACCTCTGTCAATGTCAGAAAGGGAAACTATTGTTAAATTATTTCAGGTGATTATTAAATAAAAATAGCTTATTCGAAAGATGTGGTGTGTTAATTATTAATTGCAGTGTGGTTGGAAGATATGCGATATTTCAAAGCGGTTATGCGTTACGCATTCTTGTGTTAGCAAAATACTGAATCGGTTTGCTCTAACTATCCTCTAAATTCCACGAAAGAGAATGTAACTTTATCGGCAGATACCGGCAGACTGGCTCTGTTCAGCCGAAAGACCCCAAAGAGAAAACTGAGTCACCTCTGGTAGCTGCCATTAGAGATTATAGGTTGGTTATTAGGGAGAATATATAGGGAATAATTGAATTGATGATTAAGGAATCGATTGGGGATGTGCAGACAGAGCGAGATACGGGAGCAGCTGATCAAGGACGGACTGTGTACAAAAGAGAATGTGCCCTCGAGGAGTAGCATTAATCAGTGAGTGAATTGATGGAGGAGAGACAACGCACAGGCATATTTTTAGCATTCTCAGGACAAAACTCGAGATTAAAAGAAGGAGGAAATCGGAATGAGAAAACGAAGGAAAGAATAGGGTTAATGACTGATTGCAATGATTGGAGTGATTGCTGATTGGGATGAAGAGCAAGTGAATGATGGCAACAATCCTGCCCTGCTGCCCTGTTCTCTGTTCCGTGTCCATCCATCAGCCCCTCCCTCCCTCCTTTCTTCCCATTCCCTATGTTTCTCTTTGTCACAATTTACTTCGACAACTCTGTCATTTTGTCTGCAAACGTGCCTCATTCCCAGTTCACAAGATCTCTCCAAGTCTTTCATTTAAATTTTAGCTTATTAATTAATAAAACTTATTTATTTAAAATTAAAACAAATACCCGTAACATGATAAGAAGCATGTAAAACCTAACCTGAATACTAAGCTTGCTCAATATACCCGAGTCCAAGCGTATTTCTGATGCATTCCAGATATTGAATTCGATTGATGTCATGGATGAATTTGTGAACTCGTCCCAGAATTGACAGTGGAACAAACGAGGTCACATTTCCTGAAAGAAATAGTTTTGTTGAAATTCAAAGAAAAAATGGTGCAAAGTTAACTAAATTTCTAAAACGCTGAAAAGAGATAATAACGTAAAGACCCTGAAGTTACTTCTATCCTACACACTATTTCATGTTGTTTTATTCGTTTTAGCTTGCTAATCTAACATAAAAATGGTCATACCATCTGGAAATCTCTGTATCAGATTCTCCAAATACGTTGCCATGTTCGCTGCAACGACAGAATCATCCACCTGAATTCATTAGGCATTTTGATAATCGATAGAAAATTATTTAAATTACCACTGCAGGACCAAATTTGATGCAATTTGCCTGGCACGTGAACTCGCATTTGAGGAGAAGAATCGAGAGGAAGGCGAAGAAGGAAGCAGAGAAGCGGGAGAGGATGAAATGATGGGGACTGGGAGGCTGCCAGTACAAGCACACCCGCAACAACGAAGATGGCTCAATTATTTTATTTATTATTTAGATATTTGAGCTGCTCGGATTATCAGAATCAGGCAATAGTTTTCTTGATTTTTACAGATTTCGTTGATATGGAAAAGATATTTGAATATTCTCGTATTTAAAGACAATATTTTCATTTCAAAATAAAAATTTAGCTAATTTTTGCAGGGCAAATCGTAATTATATTCCAATTAGATGAAAAATTTTACATCATTTTGTAACATTTTCACAGAAAATGACTGAAGTGTAAATTTCAAGATCGATTTTCCTTAAATCAGGAATAATAAATTATTTGAAACACCGATTATTCTAAGAAATTTTAGCCGGTTTGTAATAAATAATGGGGACCATAATTATGACCCACCCTGTATATGCAAGAATAATTTCCTACATTTCCCAAATGGTTAGATTTAAAATATTGCAGTTCTTTTTAAACTAACCTGCTTGCAGACTTGGAGGAGTATTGCCAGTGCATCGAGTCGAGACTGCAGTTGATACGTCTTCCCATCTGCGTCCTCCATCGAATCGTAGATCTTCACGCAAATCAATGTGCCGCTGAACCAGTCAGTCATGACCTGAATATTTAGATATTGCCATAATAATGGTGCAAACACCTACATTGGGATCGATGATTCGAATGGAATGGAGAAATTTGGGGTTGATGAACATCGAATGCAGAACGGGGGAAGGCTGAGGAATGGATGAGGTGGTTATCACCTAAATGAACAAAATATTAGGTTGGGTAGGAAAGTTCTATCAGATGCCGTATTTTCTTCGAGTCTATTTCGACAACTCTTCAAATCAGTTTCTGATAATTTCTTTTATTTCTTCATGGCAAAGCAATACAGCCTATCAGCTTCACTAAGTTCGCTCTTCACTTTTTTTGGAAAAATAGAGAAATTCAGAAAACGTAATATGACAAAACTTTCTTACAAACCCATTAGTTCCACTTGAATTCATCGTAAAATACCTTGTTTAGAATGAGCTCGTCTACCGACTTCTTCAAGAAGTCGAGCATTTCATTCGGCCAGTGATGCTCGCTTTCGACCTTGAATCCTGCTGCCGACTGCTGCACCTGGAGTTGAAACAATTCGGGAAATTATAGAATTTCTGCAAGCAAACTCACCATGATCATGAGGCATTCGAGGGCTTTCGTTTCACTGTCAATGGACTTCAGGGTCTCGCAGTAATTCGGCTCGAATATTCCATGAGATTCTGAAAGTAGGCAGATCAAAAAGTGTCCAATTCAATTTTATACTGACCGAAACCATCATCCACGATCCATTTAACAGGTGTAATCCATCTATTTCTGAAAAAAATAAAAATAAAAACGAGTAGTGCTATAAAGGGTACCTTCTCGGAAACCGAAGTTCCTTTGCATGAATCAATGCCAAATAATCAGCGATCTGCTTGTTCTTCCATGCAGTGATTCTCTTCTGAAAGATATCATTAAACTTGTCATAGGAAATGAATTACCGTCGAAGATCCAGTCTGGAGAGTTTTGATGTTTTGATTGATTGCCTGAATCTGAAGTGCTGTGAAATGGGCATCGCACTTCATCAATCTCTGAAATTTAGAAAATTAGTTGATAACTAGTAATTCTGCAGGAAAAGCATTCAAAAATCACCACTTTCGCATCGTCGATTGCCCTCTGGCTTGAACCAGACAAGGTATTGTAGCCAATGAGAATGAGGTATTTCTGAAAATTATCCAAATTTATTCAATTTATTTTAGAAAGCGACCTCTCCGTTTCCTGCCTTGCTGCATAGCGGTTTGATGACATGGACATCTCGGAATTGAATGATCAGATTCGAGAACAGATCCAATGTCTCTGCATTGAACATCGAATAGATCTGTAATTGAAAAGGAATAATATTTTCATTTAATTTTCTTTTTCACTTGGAATTATTAATATCTCGATTTTGAATAAAAACATTTTTCTATGAAATGATGAAAGAAATTCTCACCTTGACCACCATTGAGCCCCCCTCCTTCAGCAGAGCCAATCCAATCTTCGTTTCGGCCTCCAACAAAGGAAATACCAACTGTTCTTGCTCGGCTGGAGCATTCTGAAAATATAGAAATATGGGCTTTGATTGAATTACCTTTCTTACCTGTGTGTAGAAAGACCCGTCGGCTGTCACCAAATCGAACCCGTGGAATTTGTCACGAATTTGCTGCACATAGGCAGAGTCCCACTGAAATTGATCAATATTGGAAAAATTTAGCAGAAAATAAGAAACCTTGAGAATATCCCCAGTGTCATCGGGTCCGAAATGCCAATTCGCAGGCTGCGATGCAACGATGCAGTCATCCAATAGTTTGTCTGTAGGACTCATCGTCTCTTCCCACGGATTCAGGCTGGAAAACAGCATTGAAATTTAAATACCGTATTTTATTTAATTCAGGGGCATCGTCCATTTGAAGGGCACACCAAATGCTAGAACTACCCATTATCCGACTCAAATCATCATCAGGAAGTGTTTTTATAATGTTCTCTATAGTGCATAATAAAGTGGATTTATTATTCGCTCGATGTTATTACGACCATTAGATGATGATGAATTACGACGGTTTGAAAGAAGTGAATTGTTCGAAAATGGTGTGTTAAAAATTGAAGGGTTCGTCCTTGAATTAAGTAAAATACGGTATCGAATTTTTCTTACGTATTTGCCTGCCAATTCCAGTTCAAATCCGGGCGAAAAGTGCAGAGGTGACGGTCGATGGCAAGCAGAAAATGACCAGGTCCTTCACACAAATGGAAACTACTGAAATTCGATTGCATTGAGTTTTTTAGTCGTAATTAAAAAAAACCTCAACATTCCATCATTGCTAGTGAGAAGCTGTGGATAAGTGCAGATGATTTCCATAAATTTGCAATAGGCCTGACTTGTCATTTCGTGATTGTAGTTATTTCTGGAATTTACATTGAAACTGCAGATCGTAAAAAACAACGCATGAACTTCGAAACTTGCAACTAATCGAGCAATTTCCCCATTCACATCATTGTGAATTGTGAAAATGACTCTTAAATTAAAAAGTGAATAAATTCGAAAGTGTCAAATTTTTCTTCATAAACGCTAGTGACATGACACTAACCTGAGGATAGTAGGAATTCTGCCGAGCGGATGCATCTTTTTGGTGTGCTGCCTCCAGTTGTCCCTGCCGATTTCATCACAGATCTGATGAATTCCCTTCTTCGCTTCTTCGATGTTCCTTCCTGCATTTGCATGGAGTTCCATTGTCATCGGATCGATCGGCTGATTTTTGAGTCCACTCTCATCGCGGAGGCAGAACTAAACTTCAGCATTTTTACATACGAAAAATCACAATTACGAACTGATGTAAGGATGCAACGCACCCTTCATCACATTATTTATCCCTAAACCTCATTCATTTTTCCTATTCGTAACTTTTTCTTATACCATCATATCATATCAAAATTCTAATGATTTTATTTATTCGTTTTATTTACCGTTTTCTGTTCAATGCCCCATTCCGAGCTGCCTTCTTCCTCAGTCGCCATCCGAAACTCCTGACGACTTCTCTTTCTCTTCATATCCGATTTTTGACACTCTGAAAGAAAGAAAAAACATTTCGATTTTACGAAAATTTTTTGGAGATATTTGAGTTCAAAACACAATTCGTCTAAATCTACAAAATCACAAATAAAACGATAACATTTATTTCTTAACCGGAAACATAAACTTTGATAAATAGAAACAACAAAAAATCCTTAGATTTTGAACGACCCCCTTGAAAATCCTAAATAACGAACAAAAAGAGCAACGGGTTTGGGAGGATATGATAAGAATGAATTGATAAGCAGAAGGGGGATGAATTAAGCAGAAGAAGTGGAGAGGGCGTCGATCGAGGCAGCCAGGTTGGCGATTTCCTTTGTCAGTTGCTCCTTCTGAATTATCTTTTTTATTTCATTTGCCCACAAAGGGAAATGCACAGATAGAAAACTCGCAGATCTTGATGAAACTCTCCAATTGGAGGTTTTCAATGATGTGGATGATCACGATGATAATATAAAAATCGACAAAATAGGAACCTGGAGTCGAAAAATGGATACAAATCAATCATCGATTCTTCACTCGCATAAACGAATTTGCAAAATTAGCATACATGTTCGACAAGCGGAATTGCTCATTGCACAAAATATGAGTGAAAAACGACTAAATTTGTTAAATTTGTTCGCTCCAGGTTCTTATTTTGACGATTTCGATATTATCATCGTCATTCCCGTCTTTGAAAACCCTTATTTGAAAGTTTCATCAAGATCTGTGAACTCCGATCTGTGCACTTCCCTTGTTAGATAAGAATTTTGGATCTGGGACGATTTATAACAAATTTTACTGAAAATGTTATAAGAAAACTCTCGGAGTCTAGATATTTTCAATATTTCTGATCCAGTAAACATACAATGATGGCTAAAAGTTTGGATACAGACACGATTTTTCTAATTAACCGCAGACAAGATTATTCTAACATAATAATTGAACAAAATATTACATAATTGTAGAAGATATTAAAAGTAGCGGATATTACAAATTTCAAAAAATTGATTCACGAGGCTCCCTGTAAAATTCACCAGTGTCTAGGGATAGAGAGTGTAAGGAAAAGAAAAAGAACTGGTGAATTTTACAGGAGGCCAGCTCACGATAACTCCGATAGCAATCAATTCCGAAAATCAAGTTCGTGTCCAAACTTTCTACCGCCACTATATTTTAAGTGCACTATAATTCGGTGTGGAGAGTTAAAATAAAAGATGCATCAGAAGTAAAAGAAAAAGTTGCCAACCTTCTCCTGATTCCTGACTCTATGGTCGAGCGAAGCCTTAGCCTCATAATCAGGTCTGCCTTCATCTGTCTCGATCTTCTTCAGCGCTTCAATTGCCTTCCCCTTCTTGGTCTCCAGCTTGGCGATTTCCTTCGAGATATCAATTATTCCCTGAATTTTGAAAATAGCATCATTTGGAGAATTTCATTTCAACCTGCAATCCAATGTGGATGGTGCATCTGGAAGACACGATGACATGAGCACAGCCGGCCGGAACCGAATCCTTGTCATCCAGGATTTTCACCTGCAAACAAAATAAAAGTGGTTTAAAGAAAGTTCAATAATCCTACGTTATTGCTGCAAGCGAGAGTTCCGATGATGGAAGAAAAGGCAGTCAGAGTGGATCTGTCCTCGGCAGAATGACATCCCAGGTACACTGGAAATAATTGGATCAAAATGAGAGAAATACGAGGATCTAGTAGATAAACTCACAGTCAGTCTTCTGCTTGTAAGTGAGCTCGTAGTCGGAACGAAGCGATCGAACGCATCTGATGGCTGTTAGAGCGAATGCAACGTCCGCTTCTAGAGAGTCAGATGCAAACGGATACTGAAATTCAAAACTCATCAAATTATGATCATTTAGTAGTTTTTAGTAAGGAATCGATGATTTCCACACTATTCTTTAGTGATCATTCTCTTTAACTTAGTCATTTTGCAATATATTACAAACAAACTGTCCCTATTTGTTTTATTCTCGTCTCTTCTCAAAATTCTCAAAGGTTTTTTTCAGTTTTAAAACAATTACCCTACCTGCTGTGGCTCCGGATATTCAGCGACGACGATCGACTTGGGAGCATTGCTGCTGGCCTTGGGGAGTCTCTGCCACAACTCCTCGCTCAGGAAGGGCATCATCGGCGAAATCAGACGAAGAGCCGACTCGACACAGTGAAACAGCACATTGCGGGCTGCATCTCGGTTGGCTGCTAGAGCGCTGTCTGAAATTAAAAATTCGAATAATTCATTAATCAGGGGAAAAGATGATACCAGTGGAAGAAGTAACAGGTTTGATTGCCTCCAAATAGACGTCACACAACTCGTAAAGCCAGAAATTGTAGACTGCAGTTGTCAGCTGAAATTTTGAAAATGCCTTATTTTATTGAAAAAAAAACTTTTGCTAGAAGCCGTATACCAAATAAAAGGGATAGGTAAAACTAGGAAGATTATTATCCAAAAATGGTAGAATTAATTCATTCAACATTTTAATACCGAATATACATTATCCTAGTCTATAACGATCCCTCTCATGCAGTTATCAATTTTTAGGTTTATAAATCTCAAAAGCGATAATCTAATTGCATTACCTGAGTGAAATTGTACTCATTGATGGACTGCTCGCAGTTGGTGACAGTGTTGGCGAGTCGAGAGAGAATCCACTTGTCGATGATTGATTCGCTGCCCGACAACTTGAATGGACTGGGTGGCTGGTAGTTGGAACCTAGCTGCATCAGCGTGAATTTCACTGCATTCCAGATCTAAAACATATTCAATATGAAACTTGAAGATACCATTTTCAAATTGTTTCAAATAGTCACTATATACTCGCTTGGGATGGGATGAGGAAGAATCTTACTATTTGAAATGAAAAAATATTCAAGTTAGAAAAGTCTACTGTAAATTGCATTTTGTAAAATTTTTGAACAAATTTTCAATGGCCGAAACGAAAAATGAACAATAAATAGAAAGGGAAATTACCTTATTGCAGAAGAATCTGTATCCCTGGACTCGGAGAACGTTCAGATTGATGTCTCTGCCCTGACTGGTGTAGGACAGGAGGGCGAATCTGAGTGCATCCGTGCCGCATTCGGGTATGCCGTTCGGATAGTCCCTGGTCTGGCCTGCCTGCGCTGTTGCGATTTCACTCGCATCCAAATTGCCGTGCTGCAGCTGCTCGTGCAACGACTCTAATGTCACTCCTCTGAAAGTACAAGATTTATAATAAAGACATTCGTAATTTCCAACATTCATTTGGAGTGAGCAGATTGCCAGTACGTTGTTTGAATAATAAATTTCGATTCCAATCATCAACCTTCTCCAAATATGCAATTTTATAAAATAACTCTACCTGATAACGTCGAGAGGATCAATGACATTTCCGAGAGATTTGGACATCTTCCTTCCGTGAGCATCCCGAATCATCGCGTGCAGATAGACATCCTTGAAGGGCAATTTGCCTGTCAATTCCTGGGCCATGAACACCATTTTTGCAACCCAGAAGAACAGAATGTCATGACCTGAAAAGTTATACTTTCTTTAAAAATACGAGTCGAGACAGTATTGAAAGTTAAAAGATCAACATCGATGTCAAATTTGATCA
>LIAE01006574.1:0-17091 GCA_002287525.1 Diploscapter pachys | reverse complement strand
CTCCGTCTTTGGCTTCTTCTCCACGTTTGCATCTGCCATTTCGTCCAGTTCTCAACAGACAACACACTACTGTGACCTGAATGAAATAAGATTACTATAAACTGAATCGAAATAACCAAAACACGAAGACATTGACTATGGACTTGATCCACAAATTCGGCAAATAAAATAAAATAAAACCGGATCAAAGAACTGTTTATTCGGAACTTCTCTCAAATGGAAATAAATAAGAATCACGACAAAATAATTGGAGAACACATGGTAAAAAATCGATTGAACGAGTCTCGAAAATATAGCTTCTTCCAAAGAAATTATCAAATGTCAAATAGAAATCGATAAGAAGCTCCTATTCAAAATGAACTCATTTCAAGTAGAAGAGAATCATATTTTCCCATAAGTATGATTCATGGAAAATGGTTATTTTCGTTCTTATACAAATTCAAAGAAAAGCGACTTAAAACTGTCAGGTGAGAATTTGAACTTCTGATGGACAAGTCATTGACTCGAACAATCAGACACAAACTAATTTGTGAATTCACGGAAAGAATATTTTGCTGGAAAATCAATACAAATAAAATATATCATTGATAAAATAAACAAGAATCAACTATGAAATGTGATTTGGGAGATGTGAATTAATTGCGAGATTGCCTTAGGAAAAAGTAATCAATTGAAAAAGAGAAGAACGTTAATAATAGAAGGGAGGAGATAAGGAGAGACTAGGAGAAACTAAGCATTTCTCGCTTAAAAGCAGCGCTCTGCTTTGGTTGAAGATCATCAAATGCAAAGGGGGAGGGACAGACCAACATGACGCAATCTGTCAGGTGGGAGGGGAGTTACAGGTTGAGGGCTGAAATGGCATAGATTGATGTATTGCACAATCTGAGTGGCTCATTTACTCATCACTTACCATTCTTGGCTTCCTCTGTGAAGTAGCGCACATCGAAATCGCTGTCATTCAGCAGATTCAACACGAGGGGCCTGATCTCCGATAGCATCACTCTGCAAATAGGCAAGTTATGCAACGGGGCGAATTTTGCGCAATCCCAAGTAACTGAATAACTATCAAAGAGGTAAAGTTATAAATTATTTTTTTGAAAAAAAGTAGAATTTCTTGTAGAAATGAGCATCGCCAATAATTTAGAATGACAACGCAGATAAAAGGGAAAGAAGCATATAGCTTTTCATGAATACTCCCATTTTCACAATATTATTCAGTAAATCAAAAAATTACCCGGAAGGAATAACTTTGCCGATTTTGGTTAGGCTCTTGGCCACGTTGAATCGCACATTCGGAACATTGTCTGCGGCCAGCTTAAGACAAGTAATAAGATTAAAGGTGAGGATTGCTTTCCAACCTCCTTGATGATGGGAAGAATCTCCTTGACGATCTGATCGCCGCCCAGAGCCTCGCACAGAGTGTTCATGCAGAACAGACAGGTCATGCGGTGCAGGTAGTTCGAGTCCTAAGCAAAATGATATATTCTGACAGAAAGAATGTTCACACCTTGGAGAGTTGCTGGATCTTGGGAAGGAGGTTCTTGCTGGCCCAGTCACCGCCGAATTTCTGAGTTAGTTCCTTGAGAATGCTCGTAGCAGCTTCACGAATTGCATACACTGAAAATAAAGGAATTGAAGGGTCTCTCTATTTTGCGGGTGCGGGTTCAAAAATTATTGAATTTGGAGAAGTCTGATTCTGCCTGTCTACGATTTGTTTTATGAGAATTTCATGCAACTGGCATTTAGAAACGAGAAACTTGTTATTTCTCTGCAAAGTTAGAAAAAATACCGTGGTCAGTGAGCCAGTTAAGACACAGCGAGAGGAGCTTCTCGTCGAAGAATTCTTGGCCCTGGAAAAGAAATTTGGTGACTAAAAGTGAAAAGGAAAGACAAACCAGCTGTGCAGCGAGCAGAGGCATGTACTGGACGATGGCCAAACGGACTTGCCATTTGGAGTCCTCTGCCAATTCGACGATGGCCGGCAGCAGCGACTGCGACAACTGCGCTGAGCCGATCACTTCATTCACCTGAAAGCAAATAATTTCTTATTGTTCAAGAAAGTGTTGCTAGCATTCAAAGAAAGACTTTTGTCTGAATATAAATGGCTTAAAAATCCGGTACATGAAAAATCTCGCTCCATTTCTAAATGTTGTATAGCCTTTTTTCCCCCTTTCTTCAAAGAGAATCGTTACTGAAATTTGATGATAGAGCGATTCCATGGAATTCGAGATTCGGAACTCATCGACGATAAAAATCGGAGAAGAACACTATATATCATCTTTCGTAACTATTACTCCTACCTTATCGAGACTGCTGATGATGTTGAGTCTGACTTCAGCGGTGCTGTCCTTGAGCAGCTGCATGTAGACAGGCAGAAGCAGATTGATGGTGTTGTCTTTTCCGATAAGGGGGGCCAGACCCATTATCACTCCAGCCAGTTCCGTCTTCACGTGCTGGTTCGGGTCAGTGACCAGATCCTTGACAACAGGCAGAATGTTCGTCAGTATGGCCTGTTCACGGGCAGGCTTCTTCAGGTTCGTGCAAAACGCTGCAAATCTCATATTTCGAAAAATGTCCCTCTTGCATAACTCATAAAGAATAAAGAATCATATTATTACCAATTTGCCGAATTTACCAACTTATTCTTTCTTCCCTACATATTTTCTAGCTCTAAATATTGGTGAATTCGGCAATTTGATCAAGGCGCTCCTTGAAGAATTATGCGAGAAATTAGATTGTTAAAATAAACAACAACAAAAATCATCATACTCTGGAGTCTCTGAGCAGCAGCGCATCTGACCTCTCCCTCTGGGTCTTTAAGCAAATTGACGTAGGCAGGCACCAGCTCGGACAGAGACATGTCCTCCCCGATGGCCGATTGGATGTCCGTCAGTTTCTCGGCGACCATGTAGCGGACGCGCCAGCTCTTGTCATCGATCAGATTCGCCAGAACGGGGCGAATCAGCTCCTTGCGAGCATCCTCGGACAGCAGGGAGGCCATCGCCACGCAGCCTTCCACGGCCAGAAGACGCACCGAGTCCTGAATAAAGGAATTTAGGTTTTGGTTGGGAAAAATCGATGCCGGTGCAAATCAGATAAGAAGAATTTCAACAAAATTGTAAATCTCTTCATCATTTTGCCAAAAACTCTTGTTTTTTTTCAATTTTCTCCTCTACCTGTTCATCAACAGCCAAATCGCAGAACATTCCATGCAACTCATCCACGAGGAAGTCCTTCTCGAGGACCTTGGCGAACTCGCCCAGCTTCGAGGCCGCCGCCCTGCGGACCATCGGAGTCTCGTCTCTGCAGAGCGTACGGAACAGATTCCTCAGTTCGGCTTTGACTGCGGGGCTGACTCGCGGGTAGGCCACACTGAACAGACCAGACGCCGAGGTGCGCGACGTGAACCAGTCACCTGGAATTACAAATGTCTGAACCTTCAATTTGGTCGTTTCTTACAAGGGAAGCGCGTCCGACCTCGTCTTATTCTTTTCGAATTAGAGCAAATGAGAGAACCTATCAAATCGGTGTCGTTGATTACGAATATGCGAAAATTTTTCATCATTGGCTAGTCTTGGTTCGTAAAAATAGGATAAATTTTTGCATATTCGTAATCGTCGATGCCGATTTGGTAGATTTCATTTGCCTTAATTCGAAAAGGAGAAGGCGAGGTCAGACGGTTCCCTTGTTAGAAAGGCGCTTTCGAGAAGAATTCGTGTTGAAAAGAGCAGATTAGACCGTTAGTAGAATTCCGTTACGAAATCTTCAAATTTCTGAAAGACGGTCACTCATACCAGTAGCGAGTCTCTTGAGCATGGGGACGAAATGTTCCTCGAGAGCAGCAGTGCTGTGTTTGTCAGCGATCTTCCTCAGACTCTCGACGGCTTTGTCCCTCACAACGGTCTCCTCCACAGTCGCCAGATTCTCCAAGGGAGGCAGCAGGTAGTGTACATAGTCGGGACCACCAACCTAAACAGGTGGACATTCAATTGAATAATCCCTTGGGTGATGAGACAGACCAAAGGAGTGAAGTTGCCGAGTTGTTCAGCCAAAACGAGCAGCACCTCGTCCTCGTCGTAGATCGTGTCTGGGAATAAAAAAAATCATGTTTCTTCGGAGACATTTAAATATTCAACAGATACGCTTTATCAGAAAGTTTATAGCAAAACTAGAAAATCATGAAATTGGATTCATCCAGAGAATTTCAGCCTGAGTATTTCCTAATTCAGCAGAATGTCAGTTTTCGCAATTCTATATCGAACTTTTCAAGTGTTCAATATTTATATTTGTCCTGCTCACCAGTGAGGAACTGGATGAGTTCATTGCGAGTGCGCTCTACCCCGAGAGCGAGGGCGATCGTGGACAGCTTGCGGATGGAGTTGAGTCTGAGCTGCACGTCCTCGTTGCGGAGCTCGTCGATGAGCACAGCGATCGGGTAGAGCGACGAGTCGTCTCCCTCCTCATGCATCGGGTTGGCCGCCATCGCTGTCATTCCTCGTCCTTCTTGTCAACACTATCTGCAAATTGAAACTGAAACAGGCAAGTTGCGAAATCCCCAAAATTGGAAATTCGAAGAAAAAACCGCGAAAGCAAGTGGGAGAAATCGATAACTCGGACTGCAGAGAACGAGAGTGGAAGAGGGAGAAAATGAATGAACATGAAACTGCACAATTTGGGGGGATTTTCGAGGATTAAATCCTCGAAGCAGAAGCGAGAAGTCGACAATCCCAGCCTAATCGAAGAATGCCCGCGGTTGCAGAAAAAAGGCAGAAATGAGAAAGAGAGCGAGGAGGAGAGGGGAAATAGGGTGTGAAATGGCGAGAGGGCAGACGCGCAGACACTGCACTGCCCACTGTGCTCTGCATTTCTGCTTCTCTTTTTTCATTATCCGTTTCCTTTTTTGAAGTTTGTTTCTTTTTCCGTACCTAAATCGGGCTTCGTAAATAATGCGTATGATTGAGGGCTAAGCCGGCAGTTAGTGAGTGATAAGGTCAGTGTACAGAAGATCAGTCGGACAGGCAGAATGGCATCGCCTCTCGCAGCTGCAGGCAGGGCTTTCCTCGCATCATGTAAGTCGTCATTCCCTTTCAAAATAAACACTTGCTCCAAATAATCGTCGATCAAATCTGTTCGCAATTCAATATATAGCCGAATCTGCCATCTGTTGTCGTTGTTACCACGAAGAGTACGTGGAAGTCGGAGAGCAAAATCATTTTGTGATAGCGACAATGAATGGCAGATTCTGAGCTATCAGACTTGATATTTTATCGATTGTCCCGTCTCAGCCCCTCGATTCACCCTGCGCACAGCGGCCACAGCGCCTCCAGCAGCGCCGGCCAAGCAGGAGAAGACCACTTTCGGCAATCTCAAAGACTCCGACAGAATCTTCACCAACCTCTATGGCAGACACGATTACAGACTCAAGGGAGCCATGTCCAGGGTTAGTTCTCGATAATCCGGTCGTGTGTTATTAGTGCATCTTCTAACGACTATTCTTATTATTGGAAGGATAACTTTTCATGCGTATATTTTCTCAAGATGAAAACGAAGTGAAATGATATTTTTTTTCTTCAGAAATTTCATTTTATTTTTGCATTTTCCTTCCTTTTGCCATGGCAGCTGCTTTGGAGTTATAAAAGAAAAATGTTATTTTCACGAAAACTTCCTAGCAGCTTATAAAATTCTAACTCGTCGCAATTTGCAGGGCGACTGGTACAAGACGAAGGAGATCATCCTGAAAGGGTCCGACTTCATCCTCGGCGAGTTGCGGACTTCCGGTCTGCGAGGTCGAGGAGGGGCGGGCTTCCCTTCTGGAATGAAATGGGGATTCATGAACAAGCCATTCGACGGACGGTAAATTTGACATATCGGAAGTTTGAGGAATTCTTCTCCATTTTAGCCCGAAATACCTCGTCGTGAACGCTGACGAAGGCGAGCCGGGCACGTGCAAGGACAGGGAGATCATGAGACACGACCCACACAAGGTTGAACTCATTTTACAACCAAGTCTAAAAAGTTATAATAAATTAGCCAAATTCGAAATGATTCTCAAATATTTCCATCGAAGTTTATACAGAAATTGATCGCGCAACTATCTGGCCAGCAGGCTATATTTATTGCTAAAAGACGACCACAAGATGCCCCCTATGATATTACCTTGTGCAACTTTTCGAACTATTTTTACTTATTTCTTTCTTTTAATTTGATGACCAACAACTAATTTAAAATTCGCACACAGAGAACGTTTAATGAACACTAAAACTGAGCAGGTGCATAATTGTACTTCATGGGAATCCATTCTCATTCCCGCAGTTAACGTGTCAATGTTCTCTTTTCGGCTCAATTCCCCATTCCACCTTCTCAGTCCGTTCATTCCTTGACTTGCAGCTGATCGAGGGCTGTCTCATTGGAGGAGTTGCCATGGGAGCTCGTGCAGCGTATATCTACATTCGAGGAGAGTTCTACAACGAGGCCTGCATTTTGCAAGAGGCCATCAACGAGGCATACAAGGCAAGCGAAACACGCAACATCCCATACATTCCGACATTCCATTCATTTCCCCATTCCATTCGTCCCAACTCAATGCGCATTGCAGGCTGGATTCCTCGGCAAAGACTGTCTCGGCACGGGGTACAATTTCGATGTGTTCGTTCATCGCGGTGCTGGTGCCTACATCTGTGGAGAGGAAACGGTGATTCTTTTCAAAATTGATCAAAATTATTCTTCAAGTATCTTGACTTTAATTTTTATGTTCGGAAGTCAGAATTTTTATCAGTTTCTTTTATTTTTGAAGATCTAAAAACAGTCTTTCTAAAAATGAGTAGATTTAAAAATGATATGGAATGTTCATTTCACATTCAACTCAATTCGATAAATTTTCAGGCGTTGATCGAGTCGTTGGAAGGCAAGCAAGGCAAACCTCGTCTAAAGCCTCCCTTCCCTGCTGACATTGGAGTTTTTGGCTGTCCAACTACTGTAAGACTTGGCTATTTTTAATTTTGTCTATTGTGGCTTCCGAATACCTTATAAAGATGAAAAATATCGAATTTTGAACGTTTGAATGAATGATCATTTTATGGATGCACAAATGCACATTATCTTGCGCCAAATTTCTCTTTCCCATTAAAAGTATTCAGATAATGTCTGTGTGCATCCGCGAAATGATCATCATACAAACGTTCAAAATTCGATATTTTCATTTCCATCAAATAGTCGGACAAACACAATAATCTAGGAATTATTGTACAATTCAGGTGACGAACGTGGAGACGGTTGCAGTCGCGCCGACCATCTGCAGACGTGGAGGCGAATGGTTTGCCTCTTTCGGCAGAGAGAGAAACCGTGGCACCAAGGCAAGACATTTTAACAAATTCTATCATCTACTTTCAACTCATGAAAGTCAGTCCTTTATTTTGAGTATTTAAAAATTTGAAAAAAATAGCTCATTATGAAGATTTTAAACTAGCATCAAGAAGTTTTGATGAACATCATCTGATCATACCAGAAGGAAGCAATTTCTTGAATTTTCTAGTTAAAAATTCCGTTTTCAGTTGTTCTGCATTTCTGGCCAAGTGAACAATCCATGCACAGTCGAAGAGGAAATGTCCGTTCCTCTAAAGGTTATTTCATTTGGCTTTCTTTTTTATTATTCTTATTATTTGCCAGGAACTGATAGAGCGTCACTGCGGAGGAGTCATTGGTGGCTGGGACAATCTGCTCGCGATCATCCCCGGCGGATCCTCTGTTCCTCTTCTTCCTAGGTAGTATTTTCTAAGCTTTTTTTTTTGACGAACTCCGACAACTCGTATTTGACGGAATGACGAAACGTAGTGGAAATTGATAGAATAAGTGCAGATCATGGAGGAATTTAGTTATTTCGCGTTTCGTCATTCCGCAATTTACAAACTGCAATAAGTTCCTTTATACTCCTTACCAGGATTGGAGTAAAGCTACTTGGGAAAAAACGCTACTTTCGCAAAAATACTTTTGTTCAGTCCCACTCTTTATATGCATCTATACTTTAGGAGCATTTGTGACACAGTCCTGATGGACTTCGACGCCCTTGTGCAGGTGCAGTCTGGTTTGGGTACTGCTGCTGTCATCGTCATGAACAAACAGGTACATAATATATTTTAACATTTTTTTACCTTGGCAGTTTATTTTGTCGAACTTAATATTTACTGACCAGATTTCCCTTTCATCGTTATCAGATATTTCTCGAGAACATTTTAAAATTACTGCCTTTTATTATGTTATGATGATTTGGTACTTGATCTTTTATGTTCGATTTTGCAGACGGACGTCGTCAAATGCATCGCTCGCCTGTCTCTCTTCTACAAACACGAGAGCTGCGGACAGGTGAGAAATAATGAGAAAATGAAACCAGAAATGAAAGATAAGAAATAGCATTCTCTTCCCGAGCAGAACAGCAAAAAGCAGAGTGATTTATTGCCCTACTGTGAAAGTGTTGTTTGTTGTTTCAGTGCACTCCCTGCAGAGAAGGATGTAACTGGCTGAACAAGATAATGTGGCGATTCGTGGATGGCAGGGCCAAGCCGAGCGAGATCGACATGATCTGGGAGCTGTCCAAGCAGATCGAGGGACACACCATCTGTGCACTGGGTGATGCAGCTGCCTGGCCTGTTCAGGTTCGCTATTTTCATATTACTTGTTTGATACGGTAAAAATAACATGAAAAAGAAAAGTTTAAATTGTCACAAAATTTATAACTTGTAGACTTTTGCCAACTCGAACCGCATAAACCCGCAAAAAATTGTCATATTGATAGAGGAAGATAATTTATTCTTGTTTTCCCTGAAATATTCTATTTTTTCTGCGTGTCGATTTGCGGGTTTATGCTTGTTAAGTGTGGGAAATCTACTAACAATAAGTTATTTTTTAAATATTGGCTGCGTAAACTTTCTTCCCAAAGCGGGGGAAAAAGGGTGACGAATAGTACGCGGAAAAGAAAACGGAACGAGAAAGTGTTCGAGAGGAAAGCTTATACTTCAAAAATTTGGAAGGTAGGTTTATACTTATGGAGGGAATGTTTACGCAGCCGAAAATATTCATGAATTTTGATAAAGAAAACACTTATTTTTATTTCTATCGTTCCCAGGATAAAGAAGTAGGATGAATAAATTTTCCATTTCAAATTATCAGTGAGTAAGCTATGAGCAATGATTCTTTCTGATTGATAAGAATAAATGTGCAATAAATCTTCCTTATTGCAGGGTCTGATTCGTCATTTCCGTCCCGAACTAGAGCGTCGCATGGCCGAATTCCATCAGAAAGTCCTCGAGGAAAAGGGCCAAAAGGCCATCAGCTCGTAGATTTCTTAGCTCAATTTTATTTTCTCTCGTATTTTTTGTAGATGACAGTTATTAAGCGAATTATTTTATGTATGATTTTTCGTGATGTAGACTGCGAGTGACTATTCTAATTCTATTTCTTACAAATTCTTTACGAATTCTAAAGTCGAGGTATAAAGCACTCTGAGATTTTATTGTTGTTGACTTTATGACTTCAAGATGCTTTCAATAGCAGGTCTCTTTCTGAGACTTATTGATTACATTTCGCATTGCCTTTTCATGAATTGCATATTTTTCAGTATGAAGAGTACATAGGCAAAGATGGGTGATTCTGAGAAAGACGCATCTGACGCTGACACGAGGAGTTGTCCTGGCGATTTGAGCAGACCTGTCAAGACTACTAAATGGTAGGCAATGATTCATTCTATCACAATTCTCAACCCGATTGATTTGAGGAGTCACTCTCGCCAGTTCAGTCAAGGAGTGCCGCCGCGCAACTTCGAGAGGCCTCCTCGAAGGGCTGGGGACAAGAAGTGGCAGGTAATACAAATCTTCTTCTATATTTTGCCTCATGATACAGACCTACGGGGAACTTTCATCAGACGAAGTTTAAAAAATTATAGGTTAGGTCGTTCAAGCTACATCATAGTTAGTGTCGCTATTCACGAATAAAAATTCTTACAAATGTTAAGCTAGAGATGCAAATTTGTATAAGAAAGTATACTGGGGGTATATGCCGCATTGGACTTCTGATAATCACCTTCCTTAGGTCTGCCTACGATACAGGACATGGATGAACGAAACTTCGTTTCGATTTTGTGATTCCTATGATTTTTAATATTTTTGAAACAATTAGAAGCTTCGTTTAAAAAATTTAGAAAATTCACTTTTGTCTATCCAAGATGCGTAGGGCGAAGTTTATTTTAATTTATAAATTATTTTTAAAAAAAAAGAATATCTGCGCGAACAATCTCGTTTCAACCTGATTGACATTTCTTTTTCATTACCGTTCTGCTGATAAGGACTTCTCTTTCTAATGCAATACGTTTTTATTGCAAGCATTTGCTAGCTCATGCTTATTCATACTCCTCCTAAAGATGATATTTAGGAAAAACAGAACGCCTTGATTGAACAAGAAATGAATGTTCTGCAGGAGGAGAGTCTCTGTGGAATTGGGAAGTGGAGGTTGTTTCAATTATATTTTAGAAGATAGTGATTTTACCAATTCAGACCTGCTTGGTTGCAATTCCTGGGAAATCGAAAATGGATGATCATTCTGCTCTGCTATTATTGCATGATACAGGTAACCATTTATTTACCGAAAAAACATAACTTTATTTGAAAAATTATCTAGACTTTTTACTTGGAAAGACGCAAATTAGGCTTTTTTACGAGATTGAGAATCTTTTCCATTAGTTTAGTTTCAATTTCAATGCTTTCAGGGTATGATTGTGAACGGTCTCGTTCCATCTTCCATTTCCTCAATCGAGCGTCGTTTCAAGCTGAGCACCAGCTCTATGGGAAGAATTGTGCAGGTAAATGATTGTTCTAGTTATTCTGAAAAACGAATTTAAATTGAACGAATCGGAGATATAATTTTTGTTGATGTTTCATTCTAAAATTTGAAAGTTCATGTTCAATGAAAAATGGAATTCCCTGTATAATTCACCAGTTCACCATGACCATCATTTATAAAATTTACCTTTTTTTCTTTTCTTTACAGCCCCTAACCCTAAAGTTTGATGAATTTTTATAAATGATGGTCATGGTGAGCTGGCAAATTATACAGGAAGCCTAAAATGGTACAACTATCATTTGCTTTACAGGAAATTGTCAGCTACGTAATCATGTTTACCTCTTTCATATTTCATTCCTTGCAGTTCTACGATTTCGCATTCGTCCTGTTCTGCATCCCAGTCTCCTACTTCGGTGGCCGCCATTCCAAGCCCGCAGTCCTTGCAGGCGGCCTTTGCTTGATTGCCCTGGGCAGTTTCGTCTTCTCCTCTCCACACCTTCTGTCAGACAGCTACTCCGCTTCGCATGCAAACCACACTCATGGAACCTGTTCAGCTATATCAAGTAAGTTTTTTTTTCTAATATGGCATTTTTTTTCTATAGTTTCTTATTGCCATTCACTATTTTGTAAGGTAAACGTCTACAAGAATTGTCATTGGTTGGAAAGACATTAGCATCAATTTTAGCCGGATTTTATCCTATTTGGATACCTTTATCTTTGACCATATTCTTGAAATAAGTTATGGCACAAGTCAACTTTATTATCCTTTTCTATTCTCATTTTTCAGTCTCCAATTCAAGCCTTCCAAATGCATCTCCACTCATCAGAAGGGACTGCAATGAGGAACAAATCAGTCAAGTCAGTTCTTATATATTTCAATATTTATAGAACTTCTCAATTGCAGCAGCCCGGCTCTTTCCGCTACATGTTCCTGTTTTGCTTGGCTCATTTCCTGCATGGGATTGGGGCCACGCCGCTCTTCACAATTGGAGTGTCCTACATCGATGAGAATGTCGGACCTGCACTGTCATCATTATTCGTTGGTAAGCTAAAAATTTGTTAGTTTTTATAATATAAAAAAAGACTTAATTTTATAAGCATTTCTGATTTCCGAAAAAATATAACATTCTTGAAAATAAACCATTTCAGGTATATTCTATTCATTTGGAGTGTTTGGACCAGCTGCAGGTTTCCTCACAGCGGGTCTCATGCTGCGCTACCACACTGACTTCTGGCACTTACCACCTGACCAGATTCTCAAGTATGAATTTATTTTATTTTGTTAGTGATTTGTTTTCTTCAGAGTGAGTGGTGACGAGTCGGACCCAGATTGGGTGGGCGCGTGGTGGTTCTCCTTTCTGTGTGCCTCGATCCTTGCCTCTCTCGCCATCATTCCAGTTCTCTGTCTTCCGAAAGTCCTGCCTGAATCTCTCAAATGGCATAGGTAAGCTGTTTGTATCTTCGGGAAGAGCAAAATATGAATTTCCACTTCTTCGATAAAATTCCTGATAAACTTTGACGAAATAGTGAATAATCAAGAGATATAATAAAAATATTGAAATTCATTCTTTTTCTTATCAAAATATAGTTTCTTGCAGAACTCGTCTCCGAGATGCAGCCCAGCAGAAAAGTCGTCGCACTCCGGAATGCTGTGGAATGCCTGCCACGAGCAAGACTGCTGCTGTCGGTGCTGTCACTTCTGATCAGGGTATTTTTTTAAAAATATTTTTCTTCAATTATTTTGGCTCTGTGGAAGTTCTGACGATTTTGAGATAAAATTATCTTTGTCGGAAAAAGTACATTACTTTTCAAATGACCTGTTTTCAAACTAGCCTAACTTTCCAAGAGAATATTGTTGGTCTATTTTCAGAAGAGTCCTCGTTGTTGTATGCCTCGATCACAGTCCGTGGCCGAGGGCCTCTCTGGTACAAACTCTGGCTCGACATTAGACACATACCTATTGCCATCTACAAAATACTCACTAATGGTTGGATCTTGCCTTTCAAAGAAAACATAATTCATGGAGGCTTTCAGGTCCGTTCATGATAATAACATTGGCCATGGCCATCGATTCTCTCGTCGTGACAGGAGCTTCGTCATTCATGAGCAAATATCTCGAGAGACAATTCAGCGTCGCTCCGTCCAAGGCAAATGTTCTCATCGGGTGCATCATGGTTCCTATGGTAAACGTTTTATTTCATTTGAATGTTTTCTGAAGTTAAAACCCGATTTGATTCAAAAATATGAAGTGATGAAAATTCTGAGTCTGTTTTGATAAAATATCAAGTTTATTGTAATCTAACTTCACCTATCCAACTTTCTAATTTAAAAAAAAAAAAAAAACCCTCTCGCTCTTCTCTAAAGTAACGATCCATTTAACAAGACAAAATGTCTAGCATAACATTCTTCCCTCACGTTTGATTAACCAAACTAACCACTTTTGGACTAATGTAAAAAATTCGGCATTTTAATGATATTGATTGAATAAATATTCACTCGTAAATCGAAAGATATCCAGCATATCTTCCGAACAGAATCTGAATTGAAAACACTTCAAACTCCACTACTATGCCCCTTTATGTTTCCTAATTTAATTTCTTCAATAACTGACTTCATTGTTTGATCAATTCTCTGTTTCCAGGCTGGACTCGGTTGCATGCTGTCAGGCTACATCGTGCAGTACTTCCGTCTGAACTGTGTCAAGATGCTCCGTCTGGCCATTTCTCTGCTCTTCGCCTCCCTCCTGCTCACTCCTATGTACAGAATCTACTGTCCTCATGACAGGTTCGAATTTCATGGTATTCAAAAAATTCACAACTTCGTAACTTGATGAAAACATATAAAATTATGGACTGTAAGTAATTCTTCCCCACAAGTTAGTGCAATCCTCCAAAAGTTTTTGACATGAATCCTTTATTTTCAAACCTCCACACTATCATGCTATTTCTTCCTATTTTTCTTTTCCTCGTTTTGGAAGAAAAGTATTTACTTTTGGTAGGATTGTACTTATTTCAAATCTTTGGAAAAAATATTCTCATTTGTGGGAAAAATATTCACAGAAAGGTTAAAAGCTATGAAATCGCTTTTTCCGAAGAAACTTTCCTTTCAATTTCGAAGTTACGAATTTTCTAAGTTACCACTTGTATTTTTTGCACAAAAATTAAATTTCCAGACTGATAGGCGTTGATTCTCTGTATCCTGACAAGTAAGACGATCATTTCTTTTGGTTATGAATGACAAATTTGCTTCAGCCACGGCCATATTCCGAATGGAAACGAGACATTTGACTACGATGTGATCGAGCTGAGGGACACTTGCAATTCACACTGCGAGTGTGATGAAACGCAGTATAGGCCTGTTTGTGCCGAACTCTCTGATGGAAGGTTGGATTTCAAATTTCTTAAATTCACGTTTCCATTTATGATCTTCAGGCAATTCACCTACTATTCACCGTGCTACGCAGGTTGCGAACAACCTTATGCTTCTACAACAAAGGTAATTATGAATTCATAATAGCAAAGTTGACGATTTCCAGTGAAGAAAAGATACTCAAAATTGAATATTTGTTATCTAAGACATTTCTTCCGTTATAAAAAGAAATCGTCATCATTTATTGCGCATTTTTCCTTTTCTAAAATATTCTATTTCAAGGTCTACACTCACTGCCACTGCGTGCCAATGAATACCCTGCACCGTCCGCACCGAGTCACGAAGGGAGTGTGCGAGTCGAAGTGCCGTGGTCTTCTCGGCTTCCTCATCCTCTTCGCTCCTCTCTCCTTCTGCACTTTCGCTGTTGCCGTTCCAATTGTCTCTGTCATTCTCAGGTAGCTTATAATTTCTAGAATTAGTTTCATTAGCGAAACAGAATACGATAAGAGAAACTTCATGAGATTACTTTCATGTGAGAATAATAAAAAATGGAAATAACGTTAAATTTGTTAGATGCCGCAGTTTTTTTCAATTCTATCTTTTTCTCAAAACTATCATATCTTATTCTTCATTTACTGATTATCTCCAATTTCAGAACAGTGGATTACAACGAGCGATCATTTGCTCTTGGCATCCAGTGGATCCTTGTGCGAGTGATCGGCACGATCCCTGCCCCTGTCCTGTTCGGCTGGATGTTCGATGTCTCCTGCATCAAATACCAGAGCGAATCCAACTGTAACAATCCAGCCAACCCTGCCACTGCTGATGTGAGTTGCGCTCATGCACTTTTTCGGTCTAATTTTGTTATGCCAAAATGTTTTCAAGAACCAAATCTCACCCATCATTTTTAAGGTTTTTTTTGAAAGGTTTACCCACTTTGAAAACGATATAGTTTAGAAAGAGAACAAAAAGCGAGTGAACTTTCCAAATAAATGGCAAGCTAACTGGGTAAGCTTTCCAATAAGCCGATATTTGCTAATTTAAACTCAGATAAGCTTATCTTTCTTCACATATCATATCTAATTTTCAGTCCGGCAACTGCCTTCTCTATTCGAATCGTCTATTGGCAGATTTGTTCATGACGTTCTCCATTATCGGCCAGGTAAAAAAAAACTAAATTAATTATAGTCGATTCCGAAAATCTTAGACACCGATAATAAAGGGAAAATAAGTCATTTTGGTAGCTATTTAATTTTCTCGCATTATTTCTTTTTATCACGCTGTAGAAAACTACCATTTTAAAACCCCAACTTTTGACGAATAAAACTGCAATTACTTTCAAATCAAAGTTTTTTCTTTACGATTTGTGTTCGTCATTATCCCAGTTCAGGCAGTATCGATGGTGATCCTTATTTGTGTTCTAATCTTCTACGATGGCGTTCTGCAACAGAACGAGCCATTGGAAGAGCACGCGATGCAGCCGATTGCCGAGTCCCCCGAGCAGCCACCTGCCAAACAGGTCGAGGCTTCTCTCCTACAGTAATCCAACCATTTCCCCCTTTACGCATTCTATCTGTATTTGTGCATTGTGTGACGTGTGTCTGCTCTTTCTACTTTCCTCTAGCTGTTCTTGTCTCCATTTTTCCTCTTCCTTACTTCTAGCATTTCTTATTTATTTCTCAATATCTTTCATCGCAATTCTCCTCCATCTGGGTCAATATCTGCTTAATCCATTCGTTTTATCAATTCCCCGATCCACGTGCCAATCGTCTTTACTCTGTGCAGGTCTCTTCTCATTCGGCAGAGGATGTGCTCTGAATTAAGGTTGAAAACAGGGATGAGATGAAATTCTTTTCTCGATGATTTTGAAAATAATTTTCTGATTCATTAATTGATTTTTTGTTTTAATTTCATCTCATCTTGTGTGTAAATCATTTAGATTTATCTTAAAAAAAAAGCATACCCTTTCGCTGCGCAGCATTTGCCAATTTCTTCATCTCAGCTCGCATCATGTTCAGCTTTCAGCGTAATTTATCATCCTTATACTTAATCCTTCTCTTATTCTGTTCTGTCCGGTGAATGCTACTTTATCTATTCCGGTTTCGGTTTCGTCTTTTGCCCTTTATTTTTTACCATTTAGCCTATTTCGTCCAATGCATTAATTCATTGTGTAGCACTTTCAATCTTTCAATAGTTCTACTTTTAATGTTTAATTCTTAATGGCCGCTTCCGATTCATTACGAGTATTCTATCCTACAAATCGAATTCAAGCTTTACTTTTATGTTTTTATTGATAATTTCGAGTTTTACAAGTTAATAAAGTGATGGTTTTATTCTACTATTTTTATCTACATGAGATTTTAAATTTCAAAAATGCTATTTATATATTAATTTGAATCTATATAATTTGCAAGTTATTCAACAATATCAATATAAGAGTCTATCGACGTGCTTGTTCGAATGATTAGAATGCGTTCAGGCTCGGCTTTGTGCTTGCCTGAATACAAAACCGAGTCTGAACGCACCCCTAAGAAATGGAATAATGCGAGGAGGTTTGAATTAAGAGCATTAACATTCCTTATCTAGCGGAATAATGAATTAAGCCAGCGATTTTTACTGATAATTGTTCCCCTATTACATAAATGCTCGATTGCTATAGCACTGTGATTATCACATTTACTTCGAAGCAATAAATTGATGTCCAGGTTCAAACTTATTTGTGCCATTATTGTAATATGCATTGCTTCAGCATTTTGTGCTATATTTGAAGGACACAAGAAAGGTAATTCGTTTTACAGTTCTTCAGAAATTTGTATACAAGTTGTTCAATTTTGAATTAGAACTTGATCCTAGAAGTATACAATTTTCTACAAACACATAAGATATTTAGATGGT